>JAIFHC010000702.1:0-50000 GCA_021229015.1 Solen grandis | reverse complement strand
TTTTAGTTTTGGCGCTTATTTTAAAGTCATAGTAAAATTGTGGAATTTCGATTGGTTAGAGAATTGTGAGAAAGCGTCATGAGAGAGTCAGTTGGAGATGAGCCGGTGAGGAAGGAAGAGCAAATTGATGCTAGGAGGTGGTGTAACATATTAATGCCAGTGGGTACCCGTGAGTGAAAGGAGAGAAGAGAAAAGGAACAATGTCAGGGTGTACAAGAAAGGAAGGAAGGAAAGGAGGTAAGAACAAAAAGATCCCGATCCAGAGGCAGAAGGCCGGAATCGGGAGCAAGAACAACGGACTCATAATTGTACCCACAAAAAAGACTATTAAAATTTTGTTTTGGATTTGAAGGTATCTTAAAGTTAATTGTATAATCACCACATACATTTCTAGAAAAAATGTTCAGATAAACTATAGTTGTGTTCATTAAAATTATTGAAAACTACACTGTATCATTTAGGTTGAATTTAACCCCCAAAATAAATGTTTCCCACTTCATCACAAGTGACATCGTGACAGTATATAACTGCATATACCTATTGAATATTTGAGTATATAATAATACATTTATGTGTTGTATAATTGTTTATTTATGTGTTGTATAATTGCATATAGATACGGCAACGTCTGACACGCCATAAGCATATCTTTTTATAAAGAGATTTCTTGGTATTATTATTTGTTGACCTATGAAATATACTTATGTAGTAGATCTAAATGAATAGCGAAATAAAATGAATAATTAAATACATAATATAATATTTCATTTAACGATTCATCTGAAATCGTTGTTGGACATAGCTATAAACTTCATGCAGCCGAGATTAACCAGTATCAGGATTTATTCCTGCAAAGCTATGGTCGTTTTATTCTGGTGCTAACAACTAATCGATAAACACAGAGATGTATGCAATGCGATCATAGATGTGTGTGAAAGTTGTGTGTAAAAGAATTCACGTGGCAGCAGTTGACGCACACAACGAAACCAGCTGGGAAAAGTAAGTAATTGCATTAATTAATTACCTTGTGTGTGTGATTGAAACATGGTTCTCAAGGCGGAATGATACAACATTTTCAAGCGTTTGTATGTTACGCATAACGCATGTTTCACTTTACATACAGATCGTACGATGCTGTGAAGATCAATATATAGGGGGAGACACGGAAAAGTTGTTTCATCATTCACTTTTCGTATAATACATTTTCTGATGGAGATCTGGAAATTTAATTGAAATGGTGTTTTGTCATTTCTTAAACAATATTTTAAAATGCGGAAGCGATTTGAAAGAAACAGTGAAATGTAACAACTTGCTCCAGCAACGTTATATTTTGTGACCCAGAGATGTCAGTCTGAGTTAGAGGTCTTCTCAAAACTGTGCCATAAAAGAAAAGAAATACTGTGGTTGATTTTTTGTACATTTACTGACATATACATGTTTTAGTACTAATGTTACAACATAATCATATCAAATGTGTTAATTTAGTCTCCTTAATATTGCACATGAACATGTTAATGAATCAAAAACATTATGTTTAAATCCAATGTGTGTGTGTGTGTGTGTGTGTGTGAAGAAATTATAAATTAAATATCTTCACTCAAATTGTAGATTTATAAATAATATATACAGAAAAAAATATCTAAGACCAAAGAAGGGTTTCTGTCCAAATGATGAGAGTATATCAAGGGTTGCATCCTTGGGTTTCCTCACCGGTTTCCTAATGCCACATTGTTCTAATGTATCTTTCCACAAAAAGTAATAAACTAAATATATATCAATACAGTTAATTCACCTTTCACTTTTGTATTATAAAACATTCGTTTGTTATGAAAACATGTTGAGTTTGAATTTGCGAATGTCTTCAGTATAATGACAATATTAAAGACAATTTACAAAAAAAGTAAACAATTTCTCTTTAATCTTATATTGTGATGTGTCGGGTCGTGTTCACTAAAAGCCAAAATCAGTTAACACTAGAAATAAATACTCCCTGGAGGTGCCATGGTATCGATTCTTTTTTTTATCGCATGTCTTTTCTCACAGAGAGAGAGAGAGAGAGAGAGAATCTGGAAATGAAAGATCAAAAAAAAAAAAAGAGAGAGAGAGAGAAAGAGCAAATATTTTGAAAATGGTCAGCACTAGCAAAAGATATTTTCTACATTAGTGAATATCCCTATTCTTGACGGCCAAATTTATTGGTAAATTCAGTGGATTTTCAAATGAATGATATAGCAGTAGAAAGTCCTTTTTCTTATATTTTCATTATTTCAGCTTAAAAAATCAAAATATTTTAGGTGTGTGTGGACGTAGACGTAGTCACAACTATATTCACCACATTCCGAGCATACGGTTTTCTACATGGAAACCGAATAACCTCTCGATTTGTAAAAATGATCGAGCGATTATTGTTTCCCTGTTCTCTATTGTAAATGTATGTTACAAATCATGACATGTTAGTTTATATAAGCATATCACAAAAAACATGTACATGTGTATGTTTGCGCGTGACCAAACGAAAATATTTGAATCTTTGATTAAACATAACTGTACAGCACATATATGCAAAGGGTGTCAAAAATCAACTTTGTGTCAAAAATAAATATTTACTGGACACAGTTAATGTCTGTGGCATGAAGCACAAAACTAAGTTCTTCATGATGTTGCGTAACTTTCACTTCAATGTGTGCATTTACCATGCGGACGAATATAGTTTGGATAGCAAATATGCAGGTTTCGGTCAGTTCATTAGTCGGCGACTATTTGTTACTGTTTAAGATTAGGTCTATGGTAGGAGAAGTCTGTAAAATGTGAAAATATAAAATAATGAATAAGACACAAAATAGCTTCTTCCCTTACCACAAAAATGTTGTTTTTTTTTATGTTAGTCACAACCATTTTTTTCTACATGAGTTTAATTTGAAAAGAAAAAAAATATAAACAGTAGTTTTAATCTTACTGTGAAAAACTTAACATTAAGGAGTCGAATATTCGCAACAGGGCGTGTTTTTATTTTTTAGATAGAGCTTGGATTCGACTATAAGAAGTAAACTACATCGCAAATTATGGTGCAACTGGTAGAGCGTCGGACTGGTGGGTCAAAGGTCTCGTGTTCGAAACTCACTCTTATTGATATTTTTTTCTATTTATTTATTTTTGCTTCCCTTACATTTTTTCACCTGACTAGCATATTTACAGCTCCTTAATTTACCAACAGATTTTCTATTTTCATCTTTAAATCACAGACCATATAGTAGTATAAACACAGATAACAGCTTTTTCGTATTGCTTTTATCCTACATTTAGATCTGCCTTATTAACCTATCTAACTTAATGAAATGTTCCTCTAAGCAGGATTGTACTGTGTTTACAAATAGTAGTCGGCTAATCTATAGTTTTACAATTTGAATGCCTGTTTATTGTTTTTGTATATATATTAAATGTAACATTTTTATAAGGAAAACATTTAGTAAGATTTGCAGTTTTTTTTTTTTTTTTGTAAATAAATTTGTTTTCTTCTGAAAGATATTATCCTGGTGCATCCAGTTCTCGACAGCATAAGAAGTTCTAGCAAGAAATATGAACAAAACGATCACTCACTTTTATATTAAATATATCATTAAATGCTTCAATATCTTCCCTTCAAATGTAATTGATTTTCAATGGTAATCAAAAACAAATTAAAAAGAATAACTGTCAAAATCCAACAACAGTCAAAACTAGAATGGCTATCGCGATATCATCGGTTTTCGCGAAAGCAATGTCATTCAGTTTACGAGTCTCATGATTCGAAAAACATATATCTTTTTTTCAATGGCTTGTTGAATACTGTTAACAAACATTTCAAACATTTTTGTCGCAATGTTTAAGCAGACCTTTTAATCAAAAGAATATTTTTGAGTATAACCTGTCAGTAATGTTGTCGCAAACTTGAAAACTTTTTTACGGAATTCGGTTAGTGCCACGTTAGATGTGTGGGTTGCTTTATGATGGTGACAAACGACAATTGTAATTGATAAACAACAATTGCAAACGACACATAATAGTATAAAATGACACACGACAATGCGACCTGACACTCAACATTATTACGAACTAATGTTGCATTGAAGAACTATCATTTTCATGAAATATCGCATTAATTTTGGAGTGTCGTTTCAAATAGATGAAACCAAGAAACAGAATGCAAAAAAACGCATAAAAATCAGACTTCAATTTTTTTAGTTACAAAGAGTGATTTCAAGCCAAGCGCCCCCTAGCGGCCAAATGAGAAACAAAATTGATTAAAATTTTACTGTTAGGTACATAGCAATGCAGCAAATGGTTCAATCAAGTATACAAGTCACACTAGTCAAACATTCTATTTCTTATATATCACAATTTGAAGCATGAAAACTGATTTACAATTTTTGCTAAAAGGATCAAACCTTGGACTGCCGTAAAATGACCAAATCAAGTCCGATCTTCAAAAACTTAACATCACTGGAAAGAGCTTTTCATAAACTACAACTTTTGTCCATATACTCTCAATAAAATATTTTTAGTTTTGGAGCACTTTGGGGCCGAATAAAAACACAATTATCGTAATATGACATTGACCTTTTCAATGTTTTTTTTAAAACTTTTTAATTGTGAGGCCCTTTCAAACTTAACAAAGCATAACGTGTGAAAATTTCATGACGAATAAACAAAAAATAAAGTCAGGAGCGACAACAAAAAACTTGTTTTTGGAATTTTAATTTTTCCTCAATTTTAGTGAAGTTTGACCGTTTCTAGTGGACAAACCACGCATTTCTTAAATTCGCCACACCATATATTATGTGTGTATATGTCTTTCAAATCGTATGGAGGAGACGGAATTCTTCTATCTGATCTCTAATAAAAATGGATAGGTTTTTCGTAGACCTACCCTCATTTGCACAGGTTTTTTTTTGCGAGGTTCGAACACAACCTTCCGTAGCTCAAAAGCTTTCAGCCACACGGACCCTCGAATTCTATCATATGTTATTAGGCTATCAACAGGGAACAGAATGCAAAAAACCGCATTCGAATCGGACTTCAAACTTTTGAGTTATAAGCAAAAGAATGCTTTCAAGAAATGCGACCCCTAGCGGCAAAATGAGAAACAAAATTGATTAAATATTTTCTGTTAGGTACCTAGCAAAGCAGCAAATAGTTCAATCAAGTATACTAGTCGCACAAGTCAAACTTTTTATTCTTATGTATCAGAAATTGAAGCATAAATCCTGATTAACAATTATTCCAAAAAAGGATCAAACTTTGGACTGCCGTATAATGACCAAATCAAGTCCGATCTTCAAAAACTAAACATCACTGGAAAGAGCTCTTTAAGAACTAAAACTTTTGTTCATATACTCTCAATGAGATATTTGTAGTTTTGGAGCTACTTGTGGCCGAATAAAAACACAATAATCGTAATATGACCTTGACCTTTTTTTCTTTTTTTTATTAATTGTGAGGCCCTTTCAAACTTAACAAAACATAACGTGTGAAGATTTCATGACGAATAAACAAAAAATAAAGTCAGGAGCGACAAAAAACATGTTTTTGGAATTTTGATTTTTCCTCAATTTTAGTGAAGTTTGACCGTTTCTAGAGGACAAACCACGCATTTCTTAAATTCGCCACCCCATATATTATGTGTGTATATGTCTTTCAAATCGTATGCAGGAGACTGAATTCTTCTCTCTGATCTCTAACAAAAATGGATAGGTTTTTCGTAGACCTACCCTCATTTGCACAGTTTTTTTTGCGAGGATCGAACATTCAACCTTCCGTAGCTCAAAAGCTTTCAGCCACACGGACCCTCGAATCCTATCATATGTTATTAGGCTATCAACAGGGAACAGAATGCAAAAAAACCGCATTCGAATCGGACTTCAACTTTTTGAGTTATAAGCAAAAGAATGCTTTCAAGAAATGCGCCCCCTAGCGGCAAAATGAGACACAAAATTGATTAAAATATTTCTGTTAGGTACCTAGCAAAGCAGCAAATAGTTCAATCAAGTATACTAGTCGCACCAGTCAAACTTATTATTCTTATGTATCAGAATTTGAAGCATAAATCCTGATTAACAATGATCAAATCAAGTCCGATCTTCAAAAACTAAACATCACTGGAAAGAGCTCTTTAAGAACTAAAACTTTTGTTCATATACTCTCAATGAGATATTTGTAGTTTTGGAGCTACTTGTGGCCGAATAAAAACACAATAATCGTAATATGACCTTGACCTTTTTTTTTTTTTTTTTTATTAATTGTGAGGCCCTTTCAAACTTAACAAAACATAACGTGTGAAGATTTCATGACGAATAAACAAAAAATAAAGTCAGGAGCGACAAAAAACATGTTTTTGGAATTTTGATTTTTCCTCAATTTTAGTGAAGTTTGACCGTTTCTAGAGGACAAACCACGTATTTCTTAAATTCGCCACCCCATATATTATGTGTGTATATGTCTTTCAAATCGTATGCAAGAGACGGAATTCTTCTCTCTGATCTCTAACAAAAATGGATAGGTTTTTCGTAGACCTACCTTCATTTGCACAGTTTTTTTTTTTGCGAGGTTCGAACATTCAACCTTCCGTAGCTCAAAAGCTTTCAGCCACACGGACCCTCGAATCCTATCATATGTTATTAGGCTATCAACAGGGAACAGAATGCAAAAAAAACGCATTCGAATCGGACTTCAACTTTTTGAGTTATAAGCAAAAGAATGCTTTCAAGAAATGCGCCCCATAGCGGCAAAATGAGACACAAAATTGATTAAAATATTTCTGTTAGGTACCTAGCAAAGCAGCAAATAGTTCAATCAAGTATACTAGTCGCACAAGTCAAACTTATTATTCTTATATGACCTAGACCTTTTCATTTTTTTTAAAATTAATTGTGAGGCCCTTTCAAACTTAACAAAACATAACGTGTGAAGATTTCATGACGAATAAACAAAAAATAAAGCCAGGAGCGACAAAAAACATGTTTTTGGAATTTTAATTTTAATTTTTCCTTAAGTAAAGTTTGACCGTTTCTAGAGGACAAACCACGCATTTCTTAAATTCGCCACCCCATATATTGTGTGTGTATGCGTCTTTCAAATGGTATGCAGGAGACGGAATTCTTCTATCTGATCTCTAACAAAAACGGATAGGTTTTTCGTAGACCTACCCTCATTTGCACAATTTTGTTTTTGTTTTTGTTTTTTTGCGAGGTTCGAACATTCAACCTTTCGTAGCTCAAAGCTTTCAGCCACACGGACCCTCGAATCCTATGTTATTAGGCTATCAACAGGGAACAGAATGCAAAAAAAAAAACGCATTCGAATCGGAGTTCAACTTTTTGAGTTGAATGATTTCAAGAAAAGCGCCCCCTAGCGGCAAAATGAGAAAGAAAATTGACTAAAATTTTACCATAAACTACCTAGCAAAGCAGCAAATAGTTCAATCAAGTATACTAGTATACTAAAAGTAAACATCATTGGAAAGACCTCTTTAAGAACTAAAACTTTTGTTCATATACTCTCAATGAAATATTTGTAGTTTTGGAGCTATTTGTGGCCGAATAAAAACACAATAATCGTAATATGACCTTGACCTTTTAATTTTTTTTAAACTTTTTGAATTGTGAGGCCCTTTCAAACTTAACAATACATATCGTGTGAAAATTTCATGAAGAATGAACAGAAAATAAAGTCAGGAGCGACAAAAACATGTTTTTGAAATTTTAACTTGTCCTTAAAATTTAGTGAAGTTTGACCGTTTCTAGAGGACAAACCACGCATTTCCTAAATTCGCCACCCCATATATTTTGTGCGTACATTTATATATGTCTTGCAAATCGTATGCAGCAAACAGAATTCTTCTATCTGATCTCTAACAAAAGTGGGTAGGTTTTTCGTAGACCTACCCTCATTATTCCACTTTTTTCCAATGTTCGAACATTCAACCTCTCCTAGAACAATTTTTTCCCCCAGTACTCGATGATGAGATTTCCATCATATTTGATTGGGCTGTCAATAAGGAACATTATGTAAAAACCCGCATCTAAATCAAGTTTCAAATTTTTGAGTTATTAGCAAAACAGTGATTACATGCATTGTGCCCCCTAGTGGCTAAATCAGAAATAAAAGTGAAAAGTTTGACCATTTAGGCACATGTTCAGATAAAGATGACTCCATGCCCAAAATTTCATAGCTGTAGCTTTTCCCATCTGGCCGCTAGACTGGCTACAAAAATGGGTGGAATTGGAAAAATAAAAAAAATAAAAAAAAATCAACAGAAGAAGAACAATAGGTTTTCGCCCTGCAGAGGCGAAAACCTAAAAAAAAAATCAACAGAAGCACAATAGGTTTTCGCCCTGTAGAGCCCAAAAAAAAAAAACCAAAATCTATAAACAAGTTGCAATGAAGTTCTGTGTTCTTAATCACGGAACAGATTAGTTTGTAAAATATAAGATGATCCAAATGAGAATAAGAAACACTATCACACTGAAAGTGTTCCATGTTATTATAGGGTGCCCTCTGAGTTTTGTAACTGGGGGTACAACAGCAATTTTCCTTAACTTTGTATCCTTTCAACCAGAGAGTCCTTACAATTTTAAAGGTATATGGCCAATTTTGGGTGTAAAGACCCTATACAAAGGTTAAATGGGCGTGCTGTATTACAATTATCAAGTATAAAGTTTACTATCATATTAATAACAGCTATGGCTCTAAATGACGTCTACAGGTACATAGTATTGTTGAGAAGTGTAGTCATAATCAAACCTACACTATTTTAAAACAGATGTTGGTTTACATAAATCAGTGATCGTATGCTTGCTAAATAGTATCGGTAGATTTAACAAGTGGTTTAAAAAATCATAAAAACAAGCATTAGTGACAATGGTAGAAAACTGGTACTTCTTTATTAAATAAATTTATTATTTACCTGTTTCCCAAACATTTCAATAAAAAGATGGTTTAGAAACAAGGATCAATCAATGTTGTTTATTGTCGATGGTTTCTCTGTAAAATTACATCACACTTGACGTCAATATGGCGAGAACTCAATATTTGAGGATATTTGTTATAAACTTAAGTTGTGTCCGATTTTCAGTTTTGAATGTGCAAAAAAAAAAATGTTTAGTTGATACTCCTTAAATGATTAATGATTCAACTTAGTTCAAAACGTCGATCGTTTATAGAACATTTTTCCTCGCACATTTAGACTGGAAGAAGGACAAAGATGGTTAACAGTATTTGACGTCTAGAGTTTTCGAAAGCTGCACAAGAGAAAAATTGGAAAAACACATTTGCAAGTTATGCCCTCAAAATATTTACATGTCGGTCGGCTTTGTTTGTGGGCCCGCTGTGATACCCTGTATCACAGTTCATCTTGTTTATATTTAGATTTTTCTCCTTTGTTTTCTGCCTGATAATGTCTATGTTTATTTCAATACGAGTCGAAAATGAATTGAAATGTGTTGATAATCGATGCTGGCGATAACGTGTTTTAATAAACTGTAATGAAAAAAGAAAATGCGCAAGCATTCGGAGATATTTTGAACAATCACTGTCAGAAATTTCCAGCGCCAAGTGGCCCATTGGTCCACTGGGGAAGATGTGCACCAGACGTTTTCAGTAGGGTTGTGGGTTAGTTATTGGAAATTTTCATTTCATTTTTTTATCAATATAAGATATATGTCGTATAGATGTTTTGTAATACTGAATATCATCAATTATATTAAGCACATGTTTTTATTAAATGAAATCCTTTCATGAAATTGCCAGACAGTAAGCTACTAAGGTGGTGTTAATGTCAATGTAAAAATTCATCATCATCAGCAACAACAAGGACAATGATAACGAAACAAATTAGCACAGATAAGTTTCTATTTGGTACGGAATTTAGGTACAGGTCCCGGTATTTACAATCTTCCCGAAAGTTATTACTTCCATTGAAAGCGTAGCGTGACGGGCATTCTTTTTGTATTGATGATATGTTTAAAATAATTAAATAAATATTTGCGGTAGGTCGGTGGTTCTACCCGGGTACCTCTGTTAGCTGGACGTCGCTATATGATTGAAATACTATCGCAGCGACGGTAAACCCCAATACAACAACAAACTGCGGTTTCATTGATTTCAAGTTGACGGCGTGAATGTAAAAATCTGAATATTTTAAGGTCTCATAACATCTTCTAAAACCTTTTATTCTGATCTTAAATGAATCAGGTTGCTTGCAAGGTCCGTTATTACCCGTGGCCTACGAGTTTAGGGAAAAGTCATCAGATACTTTAAATGTGTCGAGTTTCTTTTTGATAACGATAGAAGACTTGCAAAATTTGAATATTGTTTTTTTTTTTACATCAGTTAATACAAGTAATTGATTCATAAAGTTTTTTTCCAATATATTTCATGTTTTATTTTACAATTATACATTGGTTGCCCCTTTTTTCAAGTATGCGGCTGGTACATAATACATAAGATAATGCGGCCCAACCAACAGACGGACGGACCAATCAAGAGGATAACTTCTATTTACCCCCAAAATCTTCGTTTTCGGGTGTATAATAATGAAATTACAATATTGCCAGTGCAATAATGGTAATACAATACTTTATAGAATGACTGCACAGCGTTGACACTGTGTAAAACCTTAGATATGGATATGAACAATGAGCAGACATGTAATATAAAATGTAATATCAAACAAAACTTTGAATTCAATGAACACATATGCACTTGATGACATGTTTATTAACATTGTCAATTAACAAAATTTGTGCTATCCAAGCAAACAGGAAAAAATGGCAATGGTTAACAAATGTAGCTGGCAATATATTTTTATGTGACAGAATAAGAAGATGGAATAGGAGCATTCACGAAATAGGAGCTTGCCTATAAAGGATACCTCTTTCCGTCTATTAATTTGGTCTGCCTTCAATTCGGTCAAGTCTCAAAAAAGCGCCTTTTACTGTTCTGAACATTGCCAATCCCTGATACCTTTGCATGCTCCAGATAGAATTACGGTTTTGGGGTACTGCACTTCCCAATCCCACCACCTTTTTAGGTTTTCGCCTCTGCAGGGCGAAAACCTATTGTTCTTCTGTTTATCTTTTTTTAATTAGGTTTTCGCCTCTGCAGGGCGAAAACCTATTGTTCTTCTTCTGTTGATTTTTTATTTTTCCAATTCCACCCATTTTTGTGTCCAGCCTAGCGGCCAGATGAGAAAAGCTACAGCTATGAAATTTTGGGCATGGAGTCATCTTTATCTGAACGTGTGCCTAAATGGTCAAACTTTTCACATTTATTTCTGATTTAGCAATGCATGTAATCACTGTTTTGCTAATAACTCAAAAATTTGAAGCCTGATTTAGATGCGGTTTTTTACATAATGTTCCTTGTTGACAGCCCAATCAAATATGATGGATATCTTATCATCGAGTACTGGGGGAAAAATTGTTCTAGGAGAGGTTGAATGTTCGAACCTTGGAAAAAAGTGGAATAATGAAGGTAGGTCTACGAAAAACCTACCCACTTTTGTTAGAGATCAGATAGAAGAATTCTGTTTGCTGCATACGATTTGCAAGACATATACGCACAAAATATATGGGGTGGCGAATTATGGAAATGCGTGGTTTGTCCTCTAGAAACGGTCAAATTTCACTAAATTTTAGGAAAAATTAAAATTTCAAAAACATGTTTTTGTCGCTCCTGACTTTATTTTCTGTTCATTCTTCATGAAATTTTCACACGATATGTATTGTTATGTTTGAAAGGGCCTCACAATTCAAAAAATAAAAAAAGAATTGGAAAGGTCAAGGTCATATTACGATTATTGTGTTTTCATTCGGCCACAAATAGCTCCAAAACTACAAATATTTCATTGAGAGTATATGAACAAAAGCTTTAGTTCTTAAAGAGCTCTTTCCAGTGATGTTTAGTTTTTGAAGATCGGACTTGATTTGGTCATTATACGGCAGTCCAAAGTTTGATCCTTTTTTGGAATAATTGTAAATCAGGTTTTATGCTTCAAATTCTGATACATAAGAATAAAAAGTTTGACTTGTGCGACTAGTATACTTGATTGAACTATTTGCTGCTTTGCTAGGTACCTAACAGTAAAATTTTAATCAATTTTCTTTCTCATTTTGCCGCTAGGGGGCGCTTTTCTTGAAATCATTCTTTTGCTTATAACTCAAAATTTTGAAGCCTGATCCAAATGCGGTTAACTGAATTATGTTCCTTGTTGATAGCCTATTAAAATATGTTTCTAGGCATGAGTTGCTGAAACTTTTTGAGCTAGTAACGGAAGGTTGAAAGTTCGAATCTCGTAAAAAACTGTGCAGATGAGGGTAGGTCTACAAAAACCTATCCATTTTTGTTAGAAATCAGATAATTCTTTTTGCTGCAAATGATTTGCAAGACATATACGCACAAAATATATGGGGTGGCGAATTTAAGAAATGCATGGTTTGTCCTCTAGAAAAGGTCAAACTTCACTAAATTTTAGGAAAAATTAAAATTTTAAAAACATGTTTTTTTGTCGCCCCTGACTTTATTTTCTGTTCATTCTTCATGAAATTTTCACAAGTTATGTATTGTTATGAAAGGGCCTCACAATTAAAAAGTTAAAAAAACATTGAAAAGGTCAAGGTCATTTTCCCCCGGGGAAAAAACTGACTAGTCAGGTTTTTCCCCACCCAGTCAGTTTTTCCCCCCTCTTTTTTTTTTTTTTTTATAATTTTTTAAGGTTTCTGAAGTGGGGAAATTCTGGACTAGTCAGTTTTTCCCCCTGTCTTATATATTGCGTGTGATTGTTGGGAAATTCTGGACCAGTCAGTTTTTTCCCCCGTGTCATGTTGATTGTGCGTGATGGTGGGGAATTTCTGGCCTGTCAGTTCCCCCGTCTTTAGTTGTTTGAGGTGGGGAAATTCTGGACCAGTCAGTCCCCCCCCCCCCTATCCAATACACTTAGCGGGCACCTCATTAATACGGGCAACTTCTAATTACGGGCAAATTTCGCGGTCCGGATCGCTTTGCTATATGTTTATTTGCCCGCAAAACTCAATAATGCGAGCACCTGGCTATTGCGAAATGCGGGCACCATTTTCGGTCCCGATCGGTGTTTACAGTGCAAAATGAACCTAGCTAAAGCGGGCACCTGTCCAAGAGCGATAACACTTTCGATTTTTTATCTGACTGGTTACGTGAAATACCGTCGTAAGTTATATTAACCAGTCACAGTATTTTGCAAACCAGTCTGTGTGTTTCACGCGCCCGACATTTTGACACTTTCTTTTGTTTTGTTAGCAGTACACAAAGAACAAACTGACAACAGGTCCAGGTGTTAGTTTGTTTCGAAAAATGGGACGTTAATGAATCCCTTTATCAAAAGCGGTGTGTATTATGTTTGTATCTTTTTGTCCAATAAATTTAGCAAAGGGCGTTTGATAACGCTATGTTTTCAATGCATCGTCATTATCAACATCGAAATCAAACTGATGGTAATTAATACTATAATTAAAGTATTAGGGACATCTGAGCTACATTTAGTCAATATTCCTACTGAGATAATGGGTAAACATGTACATGTATGATATGATTTCTTTTGCAGCTTTTGTGTTGTTGCATGTTATTTTTATTGTATTTATTTTATATTTCTTTTGTTGTATTTAAATAAAGATAAAAAAATATTAAAATGGCTTAATGAGTTATTTGAATAATCAATTGATTACACAAAACTCACGTAACACACACATAACACACAAGTGTAGGGTTGATGTGTCAAAGGGACATAATCCCTTTTGACTTTGTGAAACCTTGCTATTAAGGCCAAATTTCAAATTAAGGCCACTCGTGCCCGGTCCCATTCGTGGCCTTAATAGTGAGGTTCCATATTGTTCGTGATGGTGGGGAAATTCTGGCCTAGTCAGTTTTTTTCCCCCTTTCATTTAGATTGTTCATGATGGTGGGGAAATTCTTGACCAGTCCGTCCCGCCCCCCGTCATGTAGATTGAGCATGAAGTCAGGAAAATTCTGGCCTAGTCAGCCCCGCCCCCCCTGTCATTTAGATTGTATTGATGATGGGGAAATTTTGGACCAGTCAGTTTCCCCCCCCCCCCCTATCCAGAATTTTCCCATCATCAATAAAATCTAAATGACAGGGGGAAAAAACCTGACTCATCCAGAAATTCCCCACCATCAAGCACAATATACTAGGGGGGGGGGGGGGGGGGGACTGACTAGGCCAGAATTTCCCCAACATCTGGGCACAATATATTAGATAGGGGGAAAAACTGACTGGTCCAGAATTTCCCCATCATCTCGCACAATATATTAGATAGGGGGGAAAACTGACTGGTCCAGAATTTCCCCACCATCAATACAATCTAAATGACAGGGGGGAAATAACTGACTAGGCCAGAATTTCCCCACCATCACGCACAATAAATTGGATAGGGGGGAAAAAACTGACTGGTCCAGAATTTCCCCACCATCTCGCACAATATATTAGATAGGGGGGAAAACTGACTGGTCCAGAATTTCCCCACCATCAATACAATCTAAATGACAGGGGGGAAATAACTGACTAGGCCAGAATTTTCCCACCATCACGCACAATAAATTGGATAGTAGAGAAAAAACTGACTTGGCCAGAATTTCTCCAACATCATGCACACTATATTAGATAGGGGGAAAAACTGACTAGTCTAGAATTTCCCCACCTCAGAAACCTTAAAAAAAAATTAAAAAAAGGGGGGGGGGAAATTGACTGGGTGGGGAAAAACCTGACTAGTTAGTTTTTTCCCCGGTGAAAAATCTGACTAGTCAGTTTCTTCCCCGGGAAAAAAACCTGACAAATCAGTTTCTTCCACGGGGAAAACCTGACCAGTCCTTTTTTTCCCGGGGAAGAAACTGACTGGGGAAAAACTTGACTGTTACACCGTTTTAGAATATGGAAGAGAGTCTATCGATGACAAGTTAACTTGTGATAAGAAAAGATTTTCTGCACTGTCGTTCACATCGATGGTCAAACGCGAAACCTAAAAACTTTTAACAGGTTATCAGCACCAACTGAGTACGTTCTTCTCTATTCAAAGATGCTTGTCTATCCTTACGGAAGGCACAGAAATGAGAGGGTTTGTTTCGAAGGAGTTACGTATTTGAATGGTTAAAAGGAATCTTTCTTTCACCGACTGGTCATTTCCACGGGGTTTCTCTGTGATACCCAAAACGCTCAACATCTTGGATCATCTGCATAAAAAATCACGAGACCGTAGTACCGCCCTCTTCTGGCCATGTTACAAGTCATATATTGCATTGTTTTGACAAATGTGTAAAATAAATATATGTTTGATGCAATAGAATCTAACTTCAAATTTTGATTACACAAATAGATCTACTTGAATTATGACAACATATAGATCTGATTAAAATATGAAGTAAAATCAATGTTTCAGCCTAATGACAAATATTGAATAATATTGACAATACCAAATTTTACCAATAACAATAATTACCAATATTTTCCTTTCACTGCATTTATATAAATTTAAAAATAAAGTACTGCTTTTTTCCCTAACGATTACCAAAAATATCCAACAAGCTACCACGTGGGTAAAATGTGTCAAACTGTTTTACTAGATCGACATTACATGTGGAATTATAAAGTTGGAGAATAAGATTTTGAATAGTGCCAAGATTAGCCAACTAGTTTTATTATAATGTTTAAGAAAATACAAGTTATACTAAAAGATGTAATTTATTGGTTCATATTGGAAAATGAGGACTCATTGGTATACTTTTACCATGCATAAGAGGTACACACCTCTTCCATCGTCCTTTCTAAAAAGGAAGATCACTGCTTGTATATACAGTCTGAGAGTCTAATCTACTCTGATTCAAAATACGCGGCGCCGAACTTTTATAGTAAGGTATGATATCATAACTGTGCGTGAGCTTGACGTCATCCTTATTACAAATAATTAAGTATAGAGAAAAACACCGAGTATTCCAAACAAACTAAAGGCATTTTCAATGAAGAAAACAGAGTAATACAAATGTAATATCATACAAAATGGCTAACTTAGGAAGGAAAGTGAAATGTCAAACATACAAATAAGGCAACTATTCAGTGTCAAAAGTGTACAATGGTGAAATGATGTAATCAATAGAGATGGTACATTCTGTTTAACATAAAACATCAGAATTTCAGTCACATCATGCCATATTCTCTTTAGGAAAAGGTAAGAAATGTTCGTTTAATAATGTTGTTGTTGAAATAAGTTTACTGATTTATGAATACAATGAAATGAGAGGTTTAACAAAGTATTATACAAAAATATCATTTACTAGCTTGTTAATGTATGAAAGTAATGCTTGCTGGCATTAAAATATATTACATATATATACCGGTACGTCTAATGTTGAAAAAAATAATATCTATAGTTTTTGTTTTCTTTTAAATTTACCCGGTTCTCCGTCTAGGAATAGAATCCATAACCCTCGCTGACAACGACTGTCAAGCGTACATCCTAACTATCTTATGGACCAACAGTTCCATACAGACGAAACCTAAACATAGATGTCTAAATGTAGCCCCGAAATGTTGCCCGATGCAGAATGCAAGAACAAAAGGAAATGCATTGCGTTATAAAAGCGAATTACGGAAACTGCCGAAAATTTTACCATATTTCGTTGTTGTCAAAACGGCAAAGCGGTATCATGTGATTTTCACTTGATTCTTTAGTTTAAAAATGCAGAGTTTCCGAGAAATATTCAGTTAAAATGATAGTAATAATTTAATTACGTAATTGCAAGTGCAACACTCAATACTTTGTTTTATCTCTAATTTATCTCAAGTAGGCATCGGAAATTGATTTAGCAGTTATTTGTTTTTCTCTTAAAAATAATGGCTTGTCCCAACGGCCCACTCTTAACGTTAATAACGTATTTTATTTTTAAAGTTTATTTTGCTTGTTTGGGACTAAAATGCAAGAAATATTTTCATTAAACAATAGTATTACACTTAAGCATTTTTGTTGTGAGTAACGAACTATTTTGCGCCTTATTCATAAGTTATCGTGGGGCCTCCGTGGCTGAGAGGGTAAAGTCGCTGACTTTAACACTCACTCAGCCCCTCACCGCGTGGGTTCGAATCCCGGCAGGGTCATTCGGATTTTCATGTGAGGAAGCCTTCCAGCTGGCTTGCGGTAGGTCGGTGGTTCTACCCAGATGCCTCCGTGCATTCGAGGTCTTCCTCCACCTGTAATTAGCTGGGCGTCGCCATATGACTGAAATACTGTCGAAGCGACGGTAAACTCAAATAGTCAAGTAACAGTAACAAATATAGTCCCCGGTTTCTAATAAATCTTATGTGCTTATTGTTAGCAGTCCATTTAGACAAAGGGTATGTTCATCTTTTCTTGTAACGACGCAAGGTATAAACGGGTTTATAATATTGGGTGTATTTGCTTGAAAATTTGATCCTCGTTTATTAAGTTTATTTTGGTATACAAAAGAAATGCGACATCGCCACATTAAAACCTCTTTTCGCTATCAGCGCTTTGACTACATTGCTCACCAAATGTTAGAATGACTGGGGTTGAATTAATGACAGAATATAATTAAGTTTTACTCTCCACCTAATTAAAAAAATGTCTAAAATAATATAGATTTTTAGCTCGCTTGTTTTTCAAGGAGAAAATGGAGTTATTGTCATCACTATTGTCGTCGTTGGCAGCGTTGTCGTCATGAAAAACTTTAACCTTCGCAAGAAGTATGAAATCTTTTGCCATCAGACTTCACAGACTCGTTCACTATCACAAGGGCTACATGTCTTCCATCAAGAGCCATAACTCTGGGGTCCATTTTTACCGTGGCCGAATGTGTCTCCCATAAAAACATTTTAAACATGCATGGTCATAACTTCTAAACTATTAACCCGTCTGTCATCAAATTTCTTATGATTGTTCACTATCATAAGGGCTATATTCTCATTAAGGGTCATAAGTCTTATTCAGATGATCTGTCAAATTGTAACTTCACACTAAAAATAATTACTTGCACACTAAACTTATGCGGCCACTTGATGCTTTAGCATCTAAATTTCTGTTTAGATGTAGTGTTACTATTCTGAAGAAACTTGAAACCTGATACCAATCCGTGCAACATACTAATAAAAATTTTAAGCAGTCGACCTCAGATACCTCCAGGGGTTATTGTAGCACTATAAAATGACCGAAAAATATTTACGCTTCCGTTAACACTGTCGTTACAAGAAAAAATTAGCGC
Source organism: Solen grandis (assembly GCA_021229015.1). NCBI lineage: Eukaryota > Metazoa > Mollusca > Bivalvia > Adapedonta > Solenidae > Solen > Solen grandis. The sequence goes on along the minus strand of JAIFHC010000702.1, from coordinate 31,709 downwards.
ACCGTTTGTTTCAATGAACTGCTAACAATTAGCACTATACGCCACTCTTATTCTCATTATTTCTCTTGCTTACAGTTTGTTAGATCTTCAGCTCGTCAAACCCTCTTTCACTTGAGACATACACAATTTCAGTGCCTTCAGCGCTTTGATTGATATACACTGTAATAGTGTAACCGTTATCGCCCAATTTCGGCTTCGCATTAGAATGGTTTAGAATATCAAGTATTTAAATTACTAAAGAATATCGGTAGTTGTTGTTTGTATTTGGACACTACATGTGTTTATGAAATGCAACGCATTGTGTCAATAACCTGGTAACTTTCTTAGATATTTTTTTTTGAAATAGTACGAATGTTAGAATAAAGAGTGAATGACAGAGTATAAGATATTCATTGCGGGTGAGCTATTGCACAGGACGCTTTTTTCGGGTTTATATCGGTTCTTGTGGCACTGATTTCGGGTTTGTGTCGGGCCATGTGGCGCTGTCTTCAAGTTTGTGTCGGGTCGTGCGTATGTCGTATTTGGGGTTTGTACATTATGCATGTAATGATACAAGAATGATAACTCTTTCATAATTTTTTAGTTATTGTCCATTGTTATTTTTTAGACTTAATTCTTGTCCGGAGCATAAGTTTAAAAGTATTTGAGATAACAACTCGAAACTTCATAGGTGGATAGATCTTATGGAGGAGGAGTGCAGTGCACAAGAATGATAACTTTACCTTTCGTAATGTTTTGGTTATTGCCCTTTGTTATTTTTCAGGCTTAATTTTTATCACAGTGACCTTGACATTTTATCTGTAGATCTCAAAATAGAGGAATTAGCAGGTCTTCGCATGGGTTTCATATCTATAATCACTTTAAACATCAGTCTTCATTACCAAAAAATTTCTTTTAAAAATGAAATATTCTGCTCTCCAACACATCTTCTAAAGAGCAAGCGTTCAGCGGGGGATGGTCATGTCAACATGGCTCTTGTTATTTGTTATAATGGACCGCAAACTGTGTGACATCCGTCTCTAATATCCGTGACAAAATTGTTTATACTTTCTTTAAAACTCCTTTAAAATAAGACGTGTCTGAAACCCCACTTTGCTACTAATGTTCCTTTACAACGCTTCTCTTTTCAGCAGATATGACCTTTTCGTGATTTTATACTGTAAGCATTTAACGTGTCAGTGTGTATACCCATTAAAGTATGGTGGAGAGAGAGAGAGAGAGAGAGAGAGAGAGAGATCTGACAGTACTGGCAGTACATGTATATAGAAATTGTAACTCTGTGTGAGCATTTATGTGTAAGTTCCTCAAGTCTAATGCAAGTTTCCTCAGAAGAACAAATTCAGACGTCCTAGAAGCGCACAAATATTGGATATCTTTGTAGTCATTAAAAGGACTTGACCCAAATTTTAAAGCATAGGGCAATATGTAGGTTAAGACTCCACAGAGCATTTTGAACAGCCCTCATTTGTGCTCAAGATAAAGGTTATTTATCGGGTATGTTTGTTGTGATTTAAATACCGACGGCCCCTGGACTGTATTTGTACGTATTATATTATTTGTATACTTTATTGTTCCTTTTACTTTTACTGAAATTTGTTTGCCATGTAAGAAGATATTCTTTTGATGGTCGCTATATACACGCTGGTCTTATGTGTTAGTAATATATATATATTTTTCATTGTTGTTGTGAAGTCTGAATGCTCAGATTTATATCGATATCCCTTAAAAATGGATTCTGAAAGATTAAGTGGTAGCATTGGCATTTATTCGCAAATAGACTTAAATGGTTGTCTTTAAACACAGATAGTTTCACACTAGTGTGGCCTAGATTTTGGCTACTTTGTTATCAGTGGGCATGACTAACAAATTAAGTTGTGCTCAGTGTGTGGGGTTTCATTGACTAAAATAACGTATGAATTCATCCTATTAGGTAAAGGTAAACCAAAGCTAACGCAAACTCCTATTTATTTCCTTCCACATTATAAACTGTTATTTTCCTATATTTCTATACGAGTTTCCCGATTATTTTTGAAGAAGTCCATATCTGGTCAAAGAACGAATTAAATCATTGCATCAGAGAAACTGTTCGTTTAAAAATGGAAATTAAATGTGTTTATTTTTATGCCCCAGCCATGATATATAGTGTTTACACCTCTCTCTCTCTCTCTCTCTCTGTCTCTGCAAGAATCCGTGACCCGACTGTAACTTTGTTATGTATGGTCGTGTTTTAACCTTAGGACAAGACGATGTGTCGCGAACAAGAACCAGGTCGCTAGTTTGAAGGTCAAGGTCAAAGCACTCATTTTACCTTTAAATCTTGTCCCAGGTGTATCTTTGTTATGTATGGTGCTGTTTTGAAATAATTTGGCACACGTGATCCTTAGGACAAGACGTTGTGTCGTGAACAAGAACAAAGTTGTTAGCTTAAAGGTCAAGGTCACAGCTTTGAGTTGACCTTAAAATCTTGTCCCAGTTGTAAATTTATTATGTATAGTCGTGTTTTAAAATAACTTAGCCGAGTGATCCTTAGGACAAGAAAATGGGCTTGAAGGTCAAGGTCACAACACTCGTTTGACCATAAAATCATGTCCCGGTTGTAACTTTGTTGTGAATGTTTGTGTTTGGAAATAATTTGGCACAAATGATCCCTAGGACATGATGTAACGCAAACAAGAACCAAGGGCTAGCTTCAAGGTCAAGGTAACAACAGTTGAATTTAAATATTGTGTAAGGAGTTCCGTCTGGGCTGTATCTTTGTATGTATAGTCCTGAAATAACTTGGCACATGGGATCCTTAGGAAAAATGAATGTGTCGCGGACAAGTACCAGGTTACTAGCTTAAAGGTCAAGGTCACATCCTTTTGTTTAGGTGAAGGTCAGAGCGGTCATTTGATCTTAAAATCATCTTCTATTATATTTCCATGTTTTCATCATATTCTCTGACAAAATATCATCAAATAAACAAAATGGCGGTGGCATCCGTGTCATATGGATACATTTCTTGTCTAAATATTACTTAATCAAGATCTGATCAAACCAACAGTCCCATATTTAGTGCAATTCGGTTATCCATAAGTAAAAACTTACTTATTGTTGTTAAACAAAACTGATAGTCTGTGTTATTTGTTAATCAAATGCACAATACTATACGACTTTCATTTGTAACGTGTACCGGCCTTTCCTTATGTTACATAGAATAAATAGCTTTCCTCTTGGCTATCTTGCCGTTTGATTAGGGACCAATGATTAATGAATTGGTTTGAGGAGCCAATAATCAATAAAGAATGACAAAATATGTGTTTGAGCAAATGATTAAAAAATGCAGTCGTTAAAATAGTTTTAATTAATGTGTAATAACAGGCGAGATTTCCTATTACTCCAATAAATCTAAAATCAGTTGAACCTATCCCCACTATACAACTATGTGGATATCTTTCCCTATCGAACCCTATTGTTTAGGGCAATGCTTGCAAAACCTTTTCCTTCCCAAAGAATGCTTGCAGCGAACCCTCCACGAACAGGGTATTCCATTTTCCTGCAGTTTAGTAGTTCCCAGCAAACGCAATGCTTGTAGCGAATCCTCCACGAAATGGGTATTCCATTTTCCTGCAGTTTAGTAGTTCCCAGCAAAGGAAATGCTTGCAGCGAACCCTCCACGAAAAGGGCATCCCCTTTTACTGCAGTTTAGAAGATCCCAGCAAACGCAATGCTTTCAGTGAGCCCTCCGCGTACAGGAGTCAGAAAACTTTTATTCCAGGCTGGTGTAACGAAGTAAAGTAATCCCCTTAGAATATTCTTCAGAAAAAATGACCCCCGGTCATAGTACTATGACCTCCCGGTCATAATATTATGACCCCGCTACGCGAAGAAAAGTGACGCTCACGAAGAAGTGTGACCCCCATAGAATAACGACCCCCGGTAATTATTCTTCAGAAAAAAGGTATATATTAAGTCGACCCGGGTCAATATCTTATACATATAATCGAGGGGGTCATATTTTCTGAAAAATAATGACCTGAGTCAATATCTTATAGATATCATGGAGGGTAATTTATTTTAAAGGGAGTTATCATTTTAAAGAAAGGGGTCATTTTCTCTGAAGAATAATGACCGGGGGATCATTATTCTATGGAGGTCACTTTACTTCGTTACACCGGCAAGGTTCCTTATACGGTTTTCAATTGCTGAAGAGTGTTGTGCGTTTCTCCGTGCCTGTCTATACATGATGTATTTTTGTAAAGGAAAACATATATAGAGGGAGAGATATGTCTCTCGCCTTTTCTTGCAATTGTCTATAATGATGTTTATAACATGTATGTTCTTATTTTTTCCGATATTTAAAATTTAGTTTAACATTTTAAGTTTTATTTGCGGAATATTATATTTACTTACAAAAAACAAGTATACATGTAACTCGTACTTGGTGTAATGAGTTCAATTCCTATGTGGAATATAAAGGCGCAAAATGTAACTTTTGTAGATATCAACGTCAGTGCTTTGAAAATTATATACGCAGGACACATGATGATATTGAATAAGTAGCAAGTGTCGACTGTGGGAATTAATGCTGAAAATTGTAATGAAATGAAATTCGATAGCAGAGTAGTGAGAGATACGAAGGAAATTACACAATCATGAGGGCACTATTTTGCTGATTTATATAGTGATACAAATAACACTTCAAACTAGAAGTCGTTTGTTTAAGATACAAACGAAGCGGCTTTCCGTTTCTTATTTCAAAAGTAGCAGGAAACATAGTTAATACAAAAAAATGGAATAATGATGCATAATAATGTATGATTTAATACGTAAATCATATTATTTAAATATATACTTACATTATTTAAAAATAACTTTAAATTTTTTTTATCATTTCAGAAAAACAAAAACAAAAAACAAACAAAAAAAAAAAAACAGGAAAATTTTAAGATAATAATATCCTCAAGAATTGTTTTCTTACGTTATTCAATCGATTTTTTTTTCATTCTTTATTTAATATCATTTTCTTTGTAAGCATATGACTTAACATGTATTCATTGCATATTCAAAAACGTATCAAAATTCACAATTCAACGCAGGCATTCATTCCTGCAAAAGAACAATCGGATCTTGCTCGACCAACCCAATGACCACTTACATTTCTTTCTGCAAATTAATAGGGTTTCCACGAATTAGCCCTTTTACGAAAAACATGAATAAGTCATGTTTGATAACGTAATCACTTGAAATTTTCTGGACCTTTTGTGCTTGTTAAGGTACGGCATTATTACTTATTTAAGTTAATATATACAATCTTTTGATCTTTTTAATATATTTTGCTTACAAATCAATGTTGTCATAAACAAGTGACACAACATAAATTCTTTAAGTTATGCTTTAGATTGGCATCAATACTCATGACGCTGTTCAGCTAACGTTCTATTAATCAAGAAAAAAAAGTATCTTTGAGAATGCGAACAGGTTTGTTTACACATTTTCAAGAAGGCATTCCATCAAACATGAATAACTGCCATGTTTGATGACGTAATCACTTGAAATTTTCAAGACCTTATGAACGTACTAAGTTTCGAAATTTTTGAACAGTTTAAGTTCATTGGTCTAATTGGCGATTTTATATGATTTTTCAAAATAATTCTTGCTTAAGTATGCATGACGTCATAATCACGTGACATAACAAACATTTCTTGCAGTATGCATCACTTCAATTTTAACTCTATCAATTCTGAAGATATAATTAAGATTGACTTTAAATTCATGATACCAGAGCAAAAGAAATTTTTAAAAAGAATTTTTTTTTGTCTTTTTGATGACGTCATAACCACGTGACTAAAGAGAAATTCATTCAGAAATTAGAACGTAAACTTCTATGCCGATATGCTGTCCAATTTTCATGCTTGTAACGCATCAGGGGGCTTTGTAACATTTAAATTTAATTTTTGACCAAAGTTCGAAACTCGGTATTGCCATAAAATCTTAATCTTTTCGAATTTGGCAATTTGAATGCCAAGGTGGACATCTACATCCTAAAATACATCTTTTGTAAAAATATCAAGATAATCGGACCTATATTGAAGGCTCTTGAGCGCGAACAAACTTTTGAAGCTGACGTCAAATCTGACGTCATATGACGCCAATGAAAATTGAAAATGATTGAATGTATAAAAAGATACTTTTTTATCGCTGCAATTTCAATTTCATTAAAATTGACTCAAAATGTATGATGCCAGAGCGAGAGAAATCTTTGAAAAAATAGGATTTTATCTATTAAATGACGTCATAACCACGTGACTTAAAAGGAAATCTTTCAGAGAAAAGAAAGCAGACCTCTGGGCCAATAAGCTGTCCAATTTTCATGCTTCTATCTCATCAGTAGCCTTTGTAACATTAAATAATAGTTTTAGGACCAAAGTTCGAAACTCGGTTTTGCCATAAATTCTTAAATTTTTCGAATTTAAAAATTTGAAAGATAAGGTGCACATCTACATCATAACATACATCTTCTGTGAAAATATCAAGATAAAATATCAAAAACTAAAGGCTCTAGAGCGCGAACAAACTTTTGAAGCTGACGTCAAATCTGACGTCAATTGACGTCATTGAAAATTAAAAATTATTGAATTTAAAAATTTATAAGTTTTTGTCGAGGCAATTTAATTTTCATGTTGCTTAGACACTGACAACTTACCGAAATTAACTCTTAGATTTGGTTGGAAAAAAAGGAATAATAATAATAATAATAATAATAATAAGAATAAACATAACAAACCCTATACGTTTTCCGCAGGTTGCGGAAAGCCGTAATGATGATACATTTTCTTATCAAATAAGTAATACTTTTAATGTTCTTAAGGTATTCAAGTGCACCGATAATGATGATAACTTTTAGGGAAGTTTCTGTTGGCCTGATAAAATGTGCGGACTTGATGGAGTGTACGTTGAACATATAATCTATGGAGGGGAACTACTAAAACAAACACTGTTGTAATTATTTAATCTTATATTCAGGCATTCTTATGTCCCTGATGATTTAAAACAAGAAATATCTTTAAAAAAGATACTCGGCTGTGGTAACCAGCTTTATAATTAGTGTCTGAATGGTTTAACATGTAATAGATATTGTTGTTGGTTTAATAGTTGTGTTATTCATGTGTTAGAGCAGCTCTTTGAAATACCACGGAACCAAATAATTTGTACAATCTTGGTAGACACTATCAGCCTTAAAACATATGCACATTAGACTTCGTCTCGCGGGCTACAAAGCGAAACCGGATGTTACGTTTTTATATAGGATCTGTCAGGGTCGAACAATCAATTCCGAAATTTATGTGTTCCCTATTTTTATCGTTCTACTCTTTCAGATTATCTTAAAAAGGTGCAGTGTCTTACTATTCGGGACAAATCGTTCGCAGGGGAAGAAAACTTCAACTTTAAACAAACAGAAATCTAAAGAACTCGTTTCCGCAACTCCTTTCTTTTCTTATGAATAATTTTACAATGATCAATGGGAATTTAGCAAAATATATAATAACCAATGAAAAGCCTAATTTTATTCCGCTTCATTACTGTGTGTTTCACAGGAAGTCACGGTGAAAATAAACGGCCTAACGGCCGAAAAAATGGTGTTATTATAGCTTTATATAAGGGGGAAGGGGGGGGGGGGATAAACCAAAGAATGACCCGAAGAGTTACAGAGCTGTCTTGTTGCACAGACTGAACGGTAGTCTGATTCACTTTTCACATGGAGGTTCCAAAAATATGGGGAGCAATGTAACAAGTTTTATGCTTAAAGAATGTACAAATGTAATTCATTCTGCAAAGAAAACGGTAGTAGTTGTTGTAGTTTACCGTCACTGCGATAGTATTTTAATCATATAGCGACGTCCAGCTAATTACAGGTGGAGGAAGGCCCCGAATACACAGAGGTAGTCCACAACTGTAACCGCTCGGCCACGGTGGCCCCTAAAACGATAGTAAACTATTTGCATGTTTTAGATGCTCGCAGTAGGGTAGTGGTAGTAACTTATAAATTACATTAATTGGGCATCTCAGGGAAACTCTGGTTTACGTAGAAATATGTATAGCTGTGTTCTTAACAGGGTTCAAAAAGCAGACTGGTTTCCGATATTACAAAGCGTCGGAAACCCAATGGCGCTCATTCCGTTACTTCATTAATCGCTGACAGATGTAATAGATAGTCGTGGGAATTCGACGCAGGTAACCATGCATTGTGGGGTATGGTCACCGTTCCTGTATCTGTGTTACATTGATAAACTTATCGATGACCTTGTCAAAACAAATTGTGGTCTTTCTGTAGGTAATAGGTCATACTGTGCCCCTACTGTAGCAGACGATGTGATGCTTTTGTCTCTTATCCATGCATGGACTGCAGGCAATGATTAATATGTGTTATGACTATTTTTGTAAATGGTGTTTTCAGTATAACTCTCAGAAATGTGCAATTATGGTGATGAGTGAAAAATTCCATTCTTATAGAAAGTCTTGCAGGTCATGGAAAATGGGTGGTTCTCATGTGCTTGAAGTGCATCAGTATATACATCTTGGGATTAAGTGTGAGTCACATGATAATTCAGTGTCAACAGTAAAAGAAATTTGTACCAAAATTAGGGCTACATGTTTCGGGTTAATTAGTAATGGTATTCATTATAACGGTGTGCAACAAATTATGTATTATTATATATTATTATTATATATAACGCAATATTACTCACTAAAGCGTTGTATGGTATTGAATGTTTATACAACTTAACAAGGGATAACATCATAGGAATGGAAAGATCGCATAGATTATGTATTAGATATATACATAATTCAAATCTGACATTGCCTTAAGCATCCTTACATACAGTATACCGATCGAGGCAGAAACATAATGTTCTTTGTCAGTTACGCAGGCTTATAGACCTTGTGCTGTGAAGAGCATTTTCCTTTTCAGACTTAGCTCATACTACTTGTCTAAAGCCCCGTTTCCATGAAACCTACTTTTTTAGCTTCGATTTTATTGGTGCGTATTTTTTCCGCGCCGAAAAAACCTGTTTCCATGAAGCTGAAGACCAACGCAGAAGTCTGACGCGGATTTCTGGATACAAGTGACGATCCTGTTGAATTTCAGTAAGGAAACTCTTCATGGACTCTTCGTTCATCTCATCGGCGATTATCCCCCCCCCCCTTTTTTTTGAAGGTTATGGTCCTTATGTTCTTTCAAGGATACGTCATAAAGACACTTATTTTATTTCGGCATCGAAAATTTTCAGCCCTTATAAGCACGTCAATGGGAATATCAAGTGAAGACTGATGCGAATTAATTTTAATGGGCGCGTGTTCGACGCCGAATAAAGTCGCGCGGAATACGCGTCGGTTTTCCGCTTCATGGAAACGGGGCTTTATGTAGAATACAGGTTTTTCTTCGATATTTGAAACATTTTGATAAAATATAATCTGAAATGTGTTCTCGATATTTATGTGCAGTTTGGATGTTTTCCCTCCAAACAAAAATGGAAACGAGTTAAAAATAGAAACTCCATCTGAAACGCCATGCAAGACTGGAATATTCGGACTTCCTCGCCAGAATTTTGTAGATTTAAATCGATTCATACTGATTATAAAGTAATTAATATATGGTCGTGTTCATATAAGTACCCCAAACAAATTGCAGACTGTATAATTGTAATATTATTTTAATTCTTGGCATATTGTGAGTTTACATGTTAAAAGTGTGGTTTCCAGAGCACTAATATTTGCTTAAAGATAATATTTTACTCGATTGCAGATGTATTAATAATTTACGCAGTGATCTGTTGAATAAGATAAAAAAAAATATGTAAGGTTCTTTGTATACACAGGGTCATGAAACTGCAGTGTATCGATTGTTTTTGTGTGATATTGAAAAAAAAAGAGTTAATATCATGCTTGAATTTAATGATCAAGTTATCGTAGAAAAACTGGGTGAGATATACGATTCTTCCGTCTGTTTGTTATTTTCACATTTTATGTGGAAACATAATAGTATGGAAATTAATGCCAATATTACATTGCATTATACTATTTTGATAGTTATATAAATATCTTTATCCATGCTTTGTAGTTTAGTTCTGATCATATTATGTTATGGTATATTGTGTTCACTATCCTGTCTGTCTGTCTGTGTCTCTGTATTTTTCACCCAACTGTATTTTCGTTAAGGTAACAACGAAGGATGGTTGAATTTCTGTATTTTTGAGTGTTTATGTATATGCATATTATTTTAGTGCGTATTCTTGCACACTTTAAAAAATTTTCTTTTATTAATATATATATGTATTATATATATATATATATATATATATATATATATATATATATATACGTATTTATAATAAGTATACGTATGTATTAGTTCTTAAGTATAGTTATATTACTTATTATGCCTCCCTTCAAAGAAGAGGGGGCATATTGCTTTGCACATGTCGGTCGGTCGGTCCGTAGACCAAACCGTTTCCGATCAATAACTTAAGAATGCCTGGGCCTAGGAACTTCAAACTTGGTATAGAGATTAATCATGACCAGTAGATGAACCCTATCGTTTTTTTTTTTTGTTTTTTTTTTTTTGGGGGGGGGGGGGGGGGTAACGAGGTAAAAGGTAAAGGTCACAATAACCTTGATTTATTGGGCTTGAATGTGAAAATGGTGACTAAACCAAGAACGCCTGGGCCTAGGAACTTCAAACTTGGTATGGAGATTGATCATTACCAGTAGACGAACCTGCGTCTAGGTCTTATTTTTTTTCTTGTTAGCTCATCTGAGCACGTAGTGCTCATGCGAGCTTTTAGGATCAATGGCTGTCCGTCCGTCCGTCGTCCACAATTATTTCAAACGACATATCTTCTGAAACCACTGGGCCAAGCTTGGTGAAACTTGCCTGTGATGTTCCTTGCATGAAGCTCTACCATAAATTTTGATTTTTACATAGACTTATATATATCTACCAAGTTTGTACAAATCATGGCCCTTGGATCGAAATTGGCCCCGCCCCAGGGGTCACTTGATTTTACATTCATTTATATAGGAAAAAATAGATAAAAAATCTTCTTGTCAGAAACCAAAAGGCCTGGAGTTTAGATATTTGGTGTGTAATATGACCATATCGACATCTACCAAGTATGTTCACATCATGACCCTGGGGTCAAAATTGCGCCGCCCCAGGGGTCTCTTGATTTACTTAGACTTAAATTGGAACAAAACTCGATAAATCTACTTCTCAAAAAATTAAAGGCCAGGAGTTAAGATGGCTCAATGAACATCTACCAAGTTTGTTCACATCATGGCGTCACTTGATTTTTACATAGACTTTTATAGGATCTTGTCAGAAAGCTACAAGATCACGGGTTTAGTTATTTGGTATGTAACATGGCCTTGCGGACCTGACCTAAATTTTCAAATCAGAGCTATGGGGTAAAAATTCGTCACTTGATTTTCTAGGTACAGTTTTGTATGGAATTATGATTATTTTGCTGTACTTCTGCATGGATTTTGTATTCAGTATGATTATAGTATAAAAGGCAATATTTCTCAGGTGAGCGATTCAGGGCCATCTTAGCCCTTCTGTTGTGTGCGTGTATGTGTGTGTGTGTGTGTGTAGCAAATATGCTGTTTCTGTTTGTTTGGTCATCATTTATTTGATTTACTTTGATAAAATAAATAAATGAGACATCGTTACATTATAAACCATATTTTCTAAGCGCTATCAGCGCTTTGATTTGAGCTATTTCACCAGGAAGTGTTTTGGCCCTATCAATTGTTATTTAGTGTTTAATTTTTTCGACCCTATTCTCTGTGCCTAACACTTTGATGCAGGCATATATCTAAATGAATGGCCACGGGTTCATCTTCGCGTAGTGACTTGCAAAGAGCGGGTCATGTTGTATGCATGTTTTGTGTAGTGACAACGAAAGGTTTGTAATGTCTCTCAAAAAAAACTAACGGGGACTATATCAGTACCAGGAAAGAAGGCAGGAAGAACCGTTTAATATAGCTGACGTTTAATGTTCAGTGTCCAAGCAGAGCATGACAATTTGGACACTGATCTACACAGTTAAATATCCTGCCATTTCTTCCTGGGCAATATAGATATCGATAAATATATAAACATATCTTAAAATCAGATATGACAAGTATATAGAGGCATGTAAACATGGCTGTGCGTTGCCTGGCATGTCACCATCATCTATATCACCTAGAAGCAGGTGACTTATCCCAGACACTTAATTACTACACATGGATAGGCCTCTCATCTAGCAAAGAAATGTGTGAAATCTCAAAAATTCCTTATTCATAATTTTGCTGAGTATTGTTTGCGATTTTAAAGTATGGAATAATAACTAACATTTTTGAAACGCTTATGCCAATGCCAACATTTTGATATCAAATAAGAATATATAGATTAAGATTTATTAAAATTTAAATTGAAAGAAAAATGAATAAATAAGACAAAAAATATGATATTATCCTGAAAATAATATTTGCAAAAAATACGCTTCATAATACATGTATGCAGAATCTTGGCTAAATGAACAATAAAAAGGATATGACGGTCGGGGATGAAGATTAATATGGACACATTTCAAAAGCATCCACTATCTGTATAATCACTGATAACACGTCCTTAAAAAACTGAGAACTCGTATACAAAAGTAAAGAGAAAATGTTACAAAGAAAATGGTTAATGGAAATAATTTCTGGAAATCATTAGTTTTCGCGGAGGACTAAATTTTGTTAATAGCATGGATTTTTGTGAATATCATAGATGGTTAACCAACTAATAACAAAACCCATAAACAATTTTCATGTAGAAGACCTCATGTTCCTAGAATATGTCTCCACGATTATATGCAACCACGAACCTGCCTATAATAAAGATGTGAACGAAAAATAATAAAACAAAGGCATATTTTGTTGTAGAATCTATCGTAATGTTTATCATTTTTAATTCCAGTATGTTGTAACCCTTCAAACTTTCGACGATTGACCATCATGGGCCAAACGTGGAACTTCCAGGAAATCGCCAGCAAAGGTCTGTTTATGGTCAGTGTTTTCCTCATAGCAACAGCAGCCAGGGGTAAGTCTTGCAATTTTTATCTGTTCAATTTCATTTTTATCAGTCACGATACAAAATTATACCACGAAAATAGCTTAAAATTGTTGTTGACGAACTGTCAGAAAGACCAAATATTTGGAAGATTGTGACAAAATGTAATTTTTACTACAGCGTAACTTTCGAAATCCGACCGCACTTGGTGGGAGCGGTCAAAAAGGTCAGATTTTGGAAGTTTATGGTATGATCTCGACCAGTAACACTTTCCTGTTTGCCCCATATCTCCTAAACCCTTTGAATGACTTTTATTACACTTCAGTCAAATATTCACTTCAATTAGACATCTCCAAACGCCTCGGTTCAAGGTCAAGGTAACAACTGAAGGTCAATAGTCCGTGTCCGCCCCATTTCCATTAAACCTAAGTCAAGTGTTAACCTCAGTAGGACGATGTGCAGAACCCATGTCCCAGCCATGGCGCCTCAATATCAACGTTACTAGTTTGAGTTTTAGATTTCGTGCCCGCTCCATATCTTCTTTACCCTCGGATGAAATTTTATTAAACTTTAGTCAAATGTTAACCTCAGTAAGACGATGTGCAGCCTCCATGATCAAACCATGCTTACTTTAGGTCAAGGTCAAAATGAAAGTTCAACATTTACAACCTTTGATTTCATTGATATTTAGTCATATTCACAATGTGCAGAACCCATGTCCACACGATGTCAGTTCATATTGAACAGTTACAACATTTGTTTTCACGTTCACTCAATATCTCCTTCTCTTCGGAGGGAAGATGTACAGAACCCATTTGAACATCCTTGGAATCAATGTCCATTTCATATCTCCTGAAATCTTCGAAGGATATTCATTTAACTTAGGTAAAATGTTCGCCATAGTAGGAAAATGAGCAGTACACAATCCATGTGAAACCTATGGTACCACTATGACAAGTCAAGATGTCGTGTGGCAGATTTCTCATTAAGAAATTATATTGGTATACCACTCCTTCCACTTTGACCGCCACTTTTCGACAATTAAAGCGAAGAATGTATTACGCAATAGGCAAACTGAAATTATAAAAAGTCTGGTCTCAAAACGTGAATGATACCAGAGGGAAAAAGGAAGTATGCTTTGTCACAGTCTTTCTTAATTAGGCAAATGCATGCCTTTTTAGCTCACTGGAGCACAACATGATCATGATAATCTTGTCCGGCTTCCGGCGTTCCTTTTAAACATCTTCTAACCACTCAATGGATTCTGATCAAACTTCACAGGATTGATCCTTATGAAGTCTTTTTTCCCCCTCCCCCCACCCAGCTGGCTGGCCAGATAATACAATTTTCTAGGTGACTGAAATTGCATTGTTTGGGTAGCTGCGTGTGGTAAGTAGTGGAAATCCCCATTTTGAGCCCCTTACTGAAATAAAAGTTAGCTAACTGACCGGTCACCCAGGTCGACCCCTGCTGTGAGAGCATACGCTGTCACGCTTATCTCCGCTGTCACCTTGGCAACGTCATTGTGTCTGCTCTAATCTGAATCAGTCAAACGCTTGTGTGCATGTCACAGACGTCAATTAATGCACTGATATTGATAAGTATAAATTCAAGTCGTATTTATTGTGCATATTATAATAAAAATAATAAACGAAGATCAAATCCAACTCAATGTCATTTACACTTTTGAACTGCGACCAAAAAAATCCTTACATTTATTTTATAATTTTATGGACGGCTTTAGGGCTCCACCTCTCTCTCTCTCTCTTTCTCTTACAGATTATAAGGTGAACATAAATATATGTACAATATGTATTTAAATAGAAGGGAATCATATTTACAACAACAAATGGACAATAACAGACATGACAATGTTAATAGATTTAATATAATGTAACTACTTTATGCTTTTTAATGGAGCCCAAAAATATAATGTTATACTGTATTGTGCAAAAAAGATAATAACCTTCTCAGTTACTTTCATTTTCAAAAAAACTTTTTTTTTTTTCAATTTTTTTTTTATTTCTAATGAGATTTATTATAGTCAAAATGTCCCCCAGCTGTACTAGAACTCGCGACCTTGCTTTGCAGCAAGTGCCATAAGATTCGTATTAATGGCATTATAAATCATACAGAAAAAAATATTTTCACGAATCTAGATATTTTGGTTTAGAGGGCTGTGAGTTCGAGCCCCGGCTACCATCTATGGTTTTTGTTTGCGAAAATCTTTACGGAGAATGTGAGTTTAGTACTGTAAATTCCCAAGAACGATGGTTAGGTTAACTGCCCGCCTGGTCAAGAATCTTGCCAAAAACAGAAGAAAACAAGTAACTGGTGTTGCACGCGACACATGAGTCCCCTACCGGTGAGGTGCATAATTTTTCCGTTAACACTGCAACCAGAATTTTAAGTTATCGCGGGATCCAGATTTCCGGACATCCGGACGGACAGAGGGACAGACAGACGGAGGACAAACCTATAGTCCCTTCCATTGTAAACACCGGTAGGGGACTAATAAGGTGCATTGAAGTTGATTTAAGGGACAAAAAGCATAAAAATGAAGAAAAAATAGGCTGATTTAAAAATTTTGACCCCAAGAAATAGAACTACTTAGCCCAATGCTTAGATTTCAATATATAAATCATACATGAAGTCGATCTCTACTAAGTTATTCCAATTGTTGTCCTGGGGTCAAAATTGGCCCGCATCTGGGGCCACTTGGTTTTACATTGACTTATATAGGAAAAACTTTAAAAAATATATGTGTCAGTAACCAACCATAAGGCCCAGAGTTCAGACATTTGGTGTGTAACATTGCCTAGTAGACATCCATCAAGTTTGTTCAAATCATGGCCCTGGGGGTCAAAACTGGCCACGCTCCAGGGGCCAATTGATTTAACTTTGACTTATATAGCAAAAAACTTGTCAAAAACAATTAGGCCTGCAGTTTAGATATTTGATGTTTAACACGGTCTAGTAGACCTACATCAAGTTTATTCAAATCATGGGCCTGGGGTCAAAATTATCCCCTCCCCTGAGGTCACTTGATTTTACATTAACTTATATAGGAACAACCTTTAAATATCTACTTGTCAGAAACCACAAGGCATAGAGTTTAGATATTTGATGTGTAACATGGCCTAGTAAACCTCTACCAAGTTTGTTCAAATCATGGCCCTAAAATCAAAATTGGTCCCGCCCCAGGGGTCACTTGATTTTACATTAACTTATATAGGAACAACCTTTAAATATCTACTTGTCAGAAACCACAAGGCATAGAGTTTAGATATTTGATGTGTAACATGACCTAGGTGACTTTTGCCGTATCTGTACAAATCATGACCCTAGGTTCAAAATTTGCCTCGCCAATGTGTCACTTTATTTTATATAGACTAATATAGGGCTATGACTTTCAGTATTAATAATTTGAGCCACAGATACAGTTTTGTGCGGAATCAAAATGATCTTGCTGCATTTTTGCATGGATTTTGAATTCAGTACGACTTTGATATAATGAAATAAATAAACACGCAATATTTCTCATGTGAGCGACTAATAGCTATCTTGGCTCTTTTGTTTGGTATACTTTTGTTTGGTATACTTTTCCTACTATTTGTATTAACACATATAGTTATTGAAAACAGGCAAAACAACATCATGCCTGTATTCCACATATCAATATTTCTTATCAGTATGAAGTGATAACTTATAAACTAATAAAAAATTGTTTAATTATATTCTGGTACTCTGGTCAGCGATCTAGGACCACCATGGTTCTCTTGTGTAAGAACAATGATTTTTTTTGTCATGTAAACTGTGTAGAATCTGAGCTTCAATATTACATGAGCAAACAGAGGAGATCCTGATCAGACAGTTCTTGAACGTAGTATTCAAGTTATATTGATATATAAGCAAGCAATTCTTAATGTCGGCTTTATAAATCTAAGATTGACAAAAATAATAAATAATTGTCTTTCTAATATGCTGTACTAATTCAAAATGAAAATAAAGTAGAAATCTCTAGAATCTTAAGAGGCATTTCTTGACTAAAAGTCAAAGTCAGAGAGTCCATTCATAGTTATATAGGCCTCCGGCCCAAAATACAAAGCATATGGTCATGTTATAACATTTTTCAGACAAAAGAAGTTGTGTCATACACCTTCAACCATCATCATCACCATTATATCTGTTATAATTGAATCAAAATACAAAATAAATATTAATCTATATTTCTCCATATTACAGTTACAAAGATATACCTTTCTCTCTTTTAATTATAATTTCATCCCTGATGAAGACCTAACCCATTGTCTTGAGATTGTTTGTTATACCTCCATACTTATTTTTATAATTATAATTTCAGAAAATGTATACGTTTCATACCATCAAAACCAGTTTTAACTTAGATGAGATGAAAATTAATATATAATTTAGGCAAGGTGGTGACGATAACGTATGACTATTTTAACTAATTGATTTTTATAAACCAGAAAAGTTCAGCAATTTATAAATATATAACGCTGTTCTATATTTAACATCAGCATCAGATAAACTAAGGATATTATAAAACAAGGTGGATCGTACCAGTACAGTAGATACTGATTTCGTATATCTGTATATTTCCCACAATGAAAAAATACATGATATTCACATTCCTCTTCAGTTGGTTTATAGTTTTCATTACAATATTTGCTGGCGCGTAAATCAAAAGAAATATTATTGTGTCTGCCAGTTTTTACTTGTAAGTTATGGCTAGAACAACGAAAGCGAGACAACGCTAATCTGTATTTTACTAGTAATTCAATTACAAGGTATCTCTCAGTTTTTAATAATGTTTTAAAATATTTGTAATAATGACATCTACTAGACTTCAATTTTGTGTTTCACAATCGAAGACTCTTTGTCTAAAAAGATCAATGAAACTTTCAATATCTCCGATATCATGGGAAATCCATACAAACCCAAACCAATACCGAAATAACATACTTTTTACATGAGTAGCCCAAGAAGTTTTACCGACATTGTCAAGAGATTTCAACATATAACAACAACGTTTAAAATATCTATGGTTGGCCATTTGTAACAATTTACACCAGCGCTTAATACAATTAGAAAAATATGTAACACACAAGGGTAATCAACCACATTCTCCCAAAACAATACAATTATTTGTTGCACTTTTAACACCCAAGAATTTCTTACAAATATTAAGTTGAACAGTTGCTATATCAGGACAGTACTTATATCCCCAAACCTGTGACCCATAGCACAGAACTGGTTTATCATAGCATCAGATAATTGGAATAACTGTTTGATATTAAAATGAACGTATGGTCGTTGATAGTTATACACAACAAATACAGATTTTTTGCGCCTGCGATGCTAACTTTTTTTAGCAGCTATCCAAGATAATGTATGTGTAAATAAAAGTCCCATATACTTATACACTGATGTAATTTTTACCTCATGACCTCTGAAAGTCCATAGTTCATTATTTCTTAATGGTCCAGCATTTCTGAAAACAATTATCTCAGTTTTACTTATACTTACCTCCATATCTGTCGACATACAGAATCAGTCAATGATATTAAGAGGTTGCTGTAGTCAAAAAACAGTCTCCGCACAATTAGCAATATCATCTGCAAACTTGAGACACAATATATCAGGTATACTAATATCAGTAGTACAATTCTCACGAATTAGAGAGGTTAATTGGTCAATGAATAGTGGAAAATTATCGGACTGCTGATATCCCCCCGGCTGGTTCCAATATTACATGGGAAGTATTGTGTTACTTTGCCGGATGATGTCCTTACACACGCTTTCAAATTTTATACATACAAGATGAGATTCTCAGAATTTTCCCATTGACATCTTTTACCTGTAATTGTTCAGACAATTTATCATGGTTTATTTTATCAAATGCTTTGCGAAAATCAACATACAAACAATTAAAGCGACCACCATTTCTGGATATATATTTTTGGACCATGGCCTGTAGACAAAATACATTATCAACGGTTGTGTACCCATTTCTAAAACCAGCTAATCGGTCTGTCGTCGGTTGAGATGAGGAAAATGAGGACAGTGTTCTCTGTAGAGAGCGAGTTCCAATGCCTCCAACATTACCCGCTGGTACATTCTGTGCACCACTAGCCCTATCTGTCGTATTTCCACCACCCCTGGGTCCCGGGTTAGATACAATGTCACCTCCAAGAATCAAGAGAATAGACACAAACAAAATCCATCGTAATCCATTGCAACATACTTGTCTTGACAGTTTTATTCTACGGAATAGAATTTTCTATTTGCTTGGTTGTGTAAACAGACCAATTACGACACGCCACAATTGTATATTTATTCCCATACTGTCTCTGTATCTATCTTTACAATTTTTGCACGAGAGCCATTCTAAAAGTTGAGATAATGTTTAGCTTTCTTAGAATTTTGACCAGCTTTCACGAATTGGAAATTATGATCGATTGAACAATAGTTTAGATGAGTTTACCCGCTGCAGGTGAGTGGTTACTGTTCATCGTATATCTGGGCAAGAACTACCTGAAGGAGGCCCTCCACACGACCGACTCTACCCTCAACTCCACCCTTCAGACTCACGACTTCCTCGAGAGGCTAGGACTGAAGGACCTTCACAACTACATGATTGCCGCAGTCCTAATCTCTTTTGCCACATTCTGGGGTATAGGATTCACCTTCGATTCGTATTTCTACAAAAACCGGAAACACGTGGTAAGTTAAAATTAGGTGGATGCACATCCAGCGCAGAGAATTGGCTCCGCATCAATCCGAGTTACCATGTGACCATGGTGTGTAGCAAACGTCACGCTAATGATTGCCTGTGTTTAAGCTGAACTTCAGCTATTGTTCAACTCAGAAAAACTCAGAGACCTGACTGAGATCTCCTACAGTTCAGATTTTCACTTGGAAGACTCTATGTCATGAATTTTCTATACACATGTACAATTGTATACCAACCGCCATAAAAATCTATACATTGATCAAAACGCTTAGATGGATTTCGGATGGATGTTTATCATATGACATTAATGCTCAAACAGCTGTTTCTGGTTTCGTATAAGCATCACATATTTTCTTATATCTAACACATTACATATAACTTTTTGGCCAAATTACATCATTCCGCGTCACGCATCACGTGTGTTGAACTCGAACAGCTGGATTAAATGTGTTTGATGCAACTAACTTTGATCAAAAAGATGCATTATTCATATAATACTGAAAATGTATAAGAAATACACACGCTTAATCGTTATTTTAAGTTATTATTTGAAACTATTTTCAAACTTTCGTTCACAGTCCGTTTATTCATGTTTTTTTTGTTTTGTTTTTTTTTTGTTGTTGTTAAAATCGCGATTTACTGTCACTATATGTCATATAATATAAAAGAATGAAAATAACATTTTCATGAATGAGTTTAGTAAAATTTGATATGAAATGACAATGTCAGATTATATATATATATATATATATATATATATATATATATATATATATATATAAACAGAATCTTCGAAAGTAGCTTTATACACAGAATCACGTTGTATGCTGAAAACAAATATTATTCCAGGGAGAGAGAGACCCAATGTGGAGAAAACATCACACATATAGAACGCAAAAGTATAGATAATAAAATATCTAGTTGGTATGAATTTCTTGAATCTAGATACTAGTATATTGAGAGTCGCGTCAAAAGCGTGTAAACAGGCATGCATGCATATATATATATATACACACGCTGTACGCTGTACACGTACATTATTTTCATGAGGAAGAGCTGATTTATCTTATCGACAAGTTAAGATTAAATTTTAATACTGCAGTCTCGGGACTTAAATATTACGTCAAAATCATAAGGTATTGCTCGACAGTTAACTGACCTGTGAGACTCTAAAGTTCAGTCATTACCTTCCTTCGGTTAAATCGGGTGTTGTTATTATTTTTAACGTACTCTTTCCACCTTCTAGTATCAAAATAAAACTTTCGAGAGGTTAAGATAAAATTATTGTTGTCCAAGGATGCGAGCTCGATACCCAGCGACATTTTATTATTATTATTATTTTATTTTATTATTTCCATATATTCTTATATATTTTTTTTCATGCTCATTTTTACAAGTATATTTTATCGAACGATAAGAATGATAATAAAATATAAATGATTATGTAAATAGTTATTCAACAGCGACTTTTATCCTGGCTATGCCTGTCTTTGACAAAACTCATTTTCTATTTCCAAATCTGTAAGAGAACCATCTCCTAAAGAGTATCAGTTAATAATAGTAGTGTAACGTGTCCGAGCCACTGGCGGATTCAAGGGGCGCGCCGCCCCCTCTAAAATTCCCCGACCATACATAAATGTAGACACACAACACTCACAAGAATGCACTATTTCATAGCTTTAAATCGAGAGTTCCCCCGGATCCCCAGTGAAACCAGAACTACACCCTTCTCACGGCTCGGACAAAACGACAATCCGCTTGCATTGTCACTGCCTAATATTTTTTTTACCTCACTTGAGCACTATGTGCTCATGTTGAGCTATTAGGATCACCGTGCGTCCGTCGTCGTGCGTCGTCAGCAATTTGCTTTAAACAACATCTCCTCTAAAACCGCTGGACAGAATTTGGTTTAAATTGGCAGGGGAATCCTTGGGTGAACCTTCACAAAAGTTGTTAAAATAAACTTGATCAATGTAAAACTCTGGTTGCCATGGTAATGGAAAGAAAAAAATATGAAAACTTTAATAATCATCTTCTTCAAAACTACTGGCAAGACTTCAACATGTTTTGGTTCAGATTGCTAAAATTATTCCGATCCGTAAAAAAACATGGCGGCCAGGGGCGGGGCTAATTTGCCTTATACGTAAATAGTGACAATTTTAAACAACATCTCCTCTGAAACCGCTGGACAGAATTCGATTAAACTTAGCAGGGATGATCCTTGGGTGAACCTTCCCAAAAGTTGCTAAAATGAACTTGATCCATGTAGAACTCTGGTTGCCATGGCAACGGAAAGAAAAAACTATGAAAACTTTAAAGATCATCTTCTTCAAAACTACTGGCCAGATTGCAAAATGTTTTGGTACAGATGTTCCATGGGTAACCATCTACCAGGATTGCTAAAATTATTCCGATCCGAAAAAGAAATGAAAAAAATATGAAAATTTTGATCTGCTATGACTTGACCATTTGACTTTACCGTCGCTTCGACAGTATTTCAGTCATACTGCGACGTCCATGGCGACCATGGGCGGGGCTAATTTGCCTTATATGTATATAGTGAAAACTTTAAACACATCTTCTCTGAAACCGCTGGACAGAATTTGATTGAACTTGGCAGGGATGATCCTTGGGTTAACCTTCACAAAAGTTGCTAAAATGAACTTGGTCCATCTAGAACTCTGGTTGCCATAGCAACGGAAAGAAAAAAAAACTATGAAAACTTTAAAAATCATCTCCTTCAAAGCTACTGGCCAAATTTCAAAATGTTTTTGTACAGATGTTCCTTGGGTAACCATCTACCAAGGTTACTAAAATGATTCCAATCCGTTAAAAAAAAAAAAAAAAAAAAAAAAACAGGGGCGGGGCTAATTTGCCGTATATGTAAATACTGAAAACTATAGAGAGCTGTTCTCTGCAAGCCAAATTTTAGAAAAAAAAAAAAAATATTTTTGGCACAGGTGTTTTTGGATTACTCTCTACAAATGTTGCTAAAATAAACTTGATATTATATCAAGTTAATAATATAAACCTGATGGTAATATTAATAACGGCTGACTTGGTATTGGACCACTATCTCCATTTATGTCCCTTGAAGTATAAAAATGTTAATAAATCAAGAATATTATGTCTTGTATGGGAATTATGGTCCATAATACTTAAAGTTGCCTTAGAGAAGTGGTATTCAGGTGAGCGATGTAGGGCCATCATGTTTAATTTGGTACGGGGTTTAGGTACAGGTCCCAGTATTTACAATCTTCCGGATAGTTATTACTTCCCTTGATGACGTAAAACAAGTAGTAGCATTTCCATGACTGTGTGATAAAAATGTGTTTAGGGTATTAGTATTTGATTATTATTGTTTGAGTCATCTGCCCTTTAGTAGGGCCTCCAAGTGCTTAAGTATCACATTAAGGGGCAGATAACTCAAAAATTAGGACGCCAACCCCCAACCTTTTTTTCCATAAAATGTTTCTTTTATGATTCTCTATAATCATGCAAAGTTTATAAAAGAAAATCTATGAAACCACGCAGGCGGCAAAATAAACATGCTTAGACAGTGCGATATTGCTGGTAGATAGAGAGAAAGAGAGATAGAGAGCCCATCGATAAAGGAAGATAGTATTTAGGAGAAACATGACAGTGAGTTGGGTGACAGTGCAATGCATAGTGATATGATGTTTATGATACGTAATGAGGCTGCAAGTGTTTAAGTTAATATAGATTGTCAAAAGAGTACGAAGAGAACATTAAACTGGATTTGGAGGATATGAAATACTGAATAACCACAGCTGACGGAAAACTGATAAACATAAGACAGGAATAGATAAGAATATGATTCATTACAAATATTACTAATTTTTGCTAAACATTCTGTTATCCAATCATGTCAGATTATGCATTTCATGATTCTGTTCAGATTCATATTTATTCATCATAGCACTTTGTCATATCATTATGATATGATTACATTGATTAGTCCAATATCAGCTCATACATATAAAAAATAATACACAGGGTAAAAAGATAAACATATATACAGACACACATATACATATGTACAGACACATGTACATATGCACACATATACATACAAATATATACATATGTACACACATATACATATGTGTACATATGAAACTATAGCATTTTTATTTTATAAGACGGCATATTTCATCAGAATACACATAATTAGTCTAATTTCACGTATCCATTAAAAGTATAAATGGTCACTCATCGGAATTTCAACTTTCGAATATCAGTTTCATATGATCCAAAATACACATGGCTATTTCAGATGCACAAAAAACACACAAATAGGCATATTTCATCAAAATACTCATATGTTTACTCATACCGTATGTATCTATTACAAATATATATTCTTTCACATGTTCACAAAAATTTTTTAAAAAAAAAAAAATTTAAAAAAAACACACACAGTTTACAAATTCACATGGTTCAAATACACAAAACACACACAGTTTTACAAATTCACATGGTTCAAATACACAAAAACACACACAGTTTTACAAATTCACATGGTTCAAATACACAAAAACACACACAGTTTTACAAATTCACATGGTTCAAAAACACATACAGTTTTACAAATTCACATGGTTCAAATACACACACAGTTTTACAAATTCACATGGTTCAAATACACAAAAACACACACAGTTTTGCAAATTCAAATGGTTCAAATACACAAAAACACACACAGTTTTACAAATTCACATGGTTCAAATACACAAAAACACACACAGTTTTACAAATTCACATGGTTCAAATACACAAAAACATACACAGTTTTACAAATTCACATGGTTCAAATACACAAAAACACACACAGTTTTACAAATTCACATGGTTCAAATACACAAAAACACACACAGTTTTACATGTTCACAGATACCCATAATTCTCAACTACTTTCACACACACACACACACACACTAGAAAGTAGTAAGGGAGAGAGAAGGAGACAATTAGAGAGATAGAGAGATACATCTGTTGAGAAAATTCATTATCATATGATCCTTTAAACACACGACAGACTTACGTGTTTTTGTATTAAAATTATCAGAATATAAATGATTCATACCTCATATCAATTTGCGTGTACCCATTAAGAGTATTAATGATTCATATCAGAATATATATATACGGATATGTATGGATAACACATATGCATGTACATTATAAATACATGGTCCAACTTGAATTGAATTGAATTGAATTGAATTGACACCTGGTTCTTTTACACTTATAGTATATCATGATTCTTAGTAATTAATCAGTTCGTATGAGCTTAATGTGTGTTTTATCCAATTGGTACAGGGCATTCTTGCACCGTAAAGCATGACTATTTAATAGATCCTCCTTTTAGATAATTTACATTTGATTTTCAAAAGTACAAATGAAAAATCTATATATATATGATCCTGTTACACTCTATCAGCTTTGCATAGAAGTGTAATGACATTTTTATTCTTATATTATTTACTGTAAAATAATAGACACATTTTATGACGACCCCTTCACCATATCTTTATATATTGAATATTCTTCATATGTATGTATTTGAAAAAAAAAATGCATATTTATCATGATAGCCCTATTAACATCATCACGATCGTGTATAATTTATGTAATAAATAAATTATGTAATTCACATTACAAGTATTCTGTATCGGATTTACTTGCATAATGAATTGTAAGTGTCAATAAATTTTTCTTATCTATTCCAGACATAGATATAAAAATCGTTTTCATTTCATGGTAACTGATATATGAAATGTTAATCATATTTAATAAAAATTAATTTCACGTCTACATCATTTATTCCATTACACATATGAACACTATATAAACACAATGAAAATAATAGGCACAAATATTGCTCACGGCTGCCAGCCGAATAATATGTCACGTGATTAACCTGGCTATCCCACCTGGAAAACCGTTATAGTGATGTAGTATAATTATCAGCAAAGAAAGCGCCCCATATAGCTGGTGCTTTAAGCAGCTACTTCTGTAAAAAAAATATCTGATCAAGGCCCTGGACCTTGGACACACGATGTACACGACCCTTTAATTTCCTAACTAGAACTGTTCCATCATGAGACCAAGCGCCACTCAAGGTTTTGTTCTTTACAAGATCACGAGCCTTGGCAAGTATAGAGCTACGTAAGCGGGTGAGATCTTCATTGATGATGAAAACTCTCAAATCCATTAACTTTTAGCAGCTTTCTTTTTAGGAACACATTTTGCCAGGCACGATAAGTTGCAAACTTGACAATTATATCCCTAGGCTTTTTTGGATTAGGTTTCCCAAGTCTGTGACTCCTGTCTGTCTCAGCCAGAGACAGATCAGCACTGATGGCTTTTGCCATATTCATCACGATGTCATCAGTACTTTCGCTGGCTGACTCAGCAACACCAGTCACCCTTACACAGTTACGGCGACTGTACTGCTCCGCCGAATCAGAGGCTAGTTCAGGTTGTTCAATTCTCTTTCTCAGAAGTTTATTTTCATTGAGTAGTTCATTGTTTTTGGCTTGGAGATCCGAAATCTTATCAGACAGACCCTTTGTAACCCCATCTATTATGGAAGATATCATGTTTGAAATTTTCCCCTCAAAGGCACCTTCAAGAACTGATGATATCCCCCTCATATCTCCTTCTGTGAGAGTAATGGTATTTTCAGGAGACTGGATTTCCATGTTTGAGATGTATACGTAGGGTAGAGTAGACTGATCAGAATCTGGTGATAAGGAAAGTTTGTTCCTTTTCAGATCAGTATCAAAATCAGGAGACATCAATTCTCTCTTCTTAGCGATACCCCTTAATTAAGGGGTATCACACATACCACAATATGTAGACTATCAGTATATGTATGGAAATTGTATAAGATTATATCCGACACCGTGTATTGGTTTCTTTGGTGAGAAGTATACTACCGGTTAATTGCAGCGTGACCAGTGTACAGGTAGTACTTTCATTCATAAAAAGTATGCAGTAAGCAGACTGTGCATAATACACTAGATCGGTATAGGTCAACACAATCAATACAGGTGATCAATACAGGTGAAACTCGGGTAGAAAAAATCATTCAGTTCATACAAATGTATGCCGATACAACAAACCTCCTATAGTTGCAGACACATAGCGAAAGTACTAATATTGCATTTAACACAACTTGCAACCTCACGAATGCACTCACTACATCATACTTGCATATTTTCAAGCGTTGCCGATAAACTTGTATCCGCTATTGAACAGCGACCGGAAGTTCCTTTTTAAACATTCACGGAGCTTCCCCGATTTTTTTCCTCCGAGGAATCACCGATACTTCGGTGATGTCTCGCTGAAGTATCAGTGGACTTTCGGGGATATTCGAATGTTCGGCGAATTTTCTGTGACGCATTTTCGATCTTGTGGTTGAATCTCAGAATATACGCAAAAAAAAAAAAAAAATCTGCAAGAGTTGAAAAGCGCACTCTGAAATTTGTTTCTGCTTTGGTCAGTCTTAGACTGAGACTGTCAAAATTGCTATGGGACATTGCTTGGGACATCCCCATTAACCCCAAAATCAAATTCTCATTATCTCCATAGTCTTCCCCGAGGCACCTAGGATGGTTCGCAAGATCCCCTAATCTAAGGGGATATTCCCCCGATGATGTTTCAACTTCGGCGAAGCTCCGGGGCGTTTTCGCCGATTATCGGAGGAGGTCCCACGGAGCTTTCCAAAACATCGGGATTCAAGACTATTGTATCGGTAGACGTTCAACGGACCAATCCCGAAGTCTAATTTCTCATGGGACTGCTCCGTCTTTTTGGCTCAAACATCTGTAGCCATTAAGAGAAAATTGTGTATTTCCACATCACTGATATTTTTTCCTCAGTGTGACCTAGGCATTAGATCCATGACCTTCAATTCAAAACATAAATACAGTAAAACCTCGGTACCAAAGGACGATGTCGATATAGCAGGTTGTCTTATGGAAACTCAATAGTTCCTAAATCGAATTGCTTATCATATAATAAATCTTTTGCAGTTGTTGGGTATGGAAGTCGCTTCCATTGAAAATAAAGAAATGCGAGTCGATTGTGTCCTTAAATAGATATTTGAAAATGTACTTAATAGAATACAGCGCATTGCCTATTATGTATGACTTTAATATGCCACTGTTGTTCAGGGCCCGTTATTTCCCAGAGATTGTAGTAATTTCAATACCAGAAAAGCAATTAAACGGGATTGTAAAGTTACCTAAATTGTATTTAATTACCACATGTCCGATCTCTGTTGACATTGCATTGCACAAAATGCATCACTATTTAGTATATTGGATGAATGTTAATATACTACATTTGTTTACATTTTGTATTTGGCGGGTTTTCCGTCGATGACTCGTCAGATTTCATAAATCCAAACATAGTGGTGTGGGAAGCATGTACGCACGGAAAACTTAAAAGAACGTCTTTCCCCTCTCAACTTCAAATACTTAAAGCAGCTTGTTCACAGATGATCGGTAGAAATAAAAAAAAACTTACTCTCTCTCATTAATGTTAGTATAGTCTTTGTTTCCTGAAAAATAAACTCAGCAAGTGTAGGTCACATTGCATGGGAAAACGCTTTTTCGTAAATGAAATCGGTTAAATAAAGAATAGAGTATAACCAAAGCAGGTATACCCGAAGCAGGCCCCTGTGGTACCACATGACACGTTCCGCAACATGGCGTCTTCACCAGTTCCGGTTTTCGAATTCGTAAGATCAGTCTGTGAAGTGAGCGCATGCGCGTTATAGGCATTCAAAATGCCCTTCTTTGTTGACCCCGCTCCTCCCCTCCTATCACCTTCCAAGATAAGAGAAGAATGTCACCCTGCTGGGAGTTCACAGTGGGGACCCTAATAAACCAACTATTGGAGTCTGTACTTCACGCTTGGTGAACATTGGCACATTGCCAATATAGGGATAGCATTTTAAATCACCCATGAAGAAATTAATCATCACAGCAAATTGCATCATTTTGCATTGTTACTTATTTATATCTAATCTATTAATTATGAATAATTAAAAGATGCTGATGATAGAAAAATCTCTTTTATCATTAATCATGTTAAGGCAGTACTAATAATTAGTTTGACTGTTTGTTTTCATAAACCTTTCAACTTTATTGACATTCATAATAATAAAACATAATTATTGTAAGTTCAGTATTTTACTGAATTCTATTATGACAATTTAATTTGAATGACTTAACATCAGTAAAGGTTACCAATGTCTCATCTTATAATGTGAAGATATCTATTTTTTTTTTTTTTTTTATTATTTTTCAGTTATTTGACAGCACACGAAAGTAGAATTTCTAAATATAGAGTTTATAATTCAGAATATAGGTTCAATACCATTCGTAACGCCTTTGCCGCGTAACGGAATGTTGAATGTTTAGTGACCATGTATCTGTAGATTGGTATTGATAGACGTAAAACACACAGATAGTTTAAAACCAAATTCATAGTTTAGTTTATACATATTTTATTTCAAAGATATGGAATGGGGTTGGACTTCAAGTTCTAACAACAAATCGTAGTCAATGACCATCATTTATCACGTGACAAGGTTTAATGGCGGTCGTGTTTTTTGTTCGTCCTGAGTAAGCTGTGAAATATTTGGAGGAAATAGCTTTTTTACGTCTTCAGAAATGTCATTCTATTCGGATTTTTTTGTGATCTGGACTTTATCTAAAGTATGTGAAAATTCTGATCTATGGGTCGCCGTAAAAGTCACAAAAAGCGCAAGCGCAAGTCAAGTAGTGGCAATTCATCTAGCGGTAATACATCCAGCGACAATTTGAAAACCCAACGTCGTGGAAGCGCATCGGATATCAGTTGCCCAACAAGCGTTAGTGCCAGTATTCGTAGAGCTAACTCAGTGTTATTTAATGATTCAACAAATGACTTAAATATATCATTAAACTTAGATGTATATAGTGAAGAACAAAAATTTACACATTTACTTGAAAAATATCCACGGAGAGTGTCAAAATTTTTAACAAAAGCATATTTACATCGAAAATCTATTTTGTTTACATAATTTATATTTATCATCTGTGCCGTTCATTACTATGTTATTTATTTTGTAAATATAAACGGTGACATATAGGCCCATTGGGCCGGGTGTACGTAATATATTATGTTGATCTATTCATATATCTTAATATATATGCATTGTTTGTACACATGTCACGATAATAAATAAACATTTACTTACTTACTTACTTACTTACTTACATACACTTGTTGGATAAACTGTTTTGTGTAAACATACTTGATTGACAGTTTAGGAACCGTCCATGTACATATCATATAAGCCTAAAATTCTTCAGTTACACCACACCAAAATTGAATTATCTACACTAGGGTGATAGGTAGTCAATGGGTGATCTTTACGTAAAAGAACAACAGGTTATGTTTAGGATACTGTTTGTGAGCAATATGGGAAATTTCACGGCCACATACTTGAAATTATCAAACTTATAAACAGAGTGTTTATACGTCTCTGAAATGATAGTCTTGAGTGTTTTTATTTGATTTAAATTCTTGATATTTCATATTGTAAAGATGGTATTTTCGTTACAGCTATATTTCCATATGCGTAAAAGTGAATGAATATTACGTTTCATAATCTAATGTCAATTATAATTGATGGACTATTTTTCATTTAGATCCACACTGTTCGTATTTGAGAAATATGAGGTTGGTGACCTTGAAACCTGGTTTAAACACACAAGTTGGTTTTTTTGCCGACTGTCCGATCCAAAGCGGTAATTGTTGTTTCCCTATTTAATGTTATGTCCTGTCTCCTTGTTTTTGTCCATTTACTTACACATTTACTTAATTTTTTTTTATATGTTGAATTTCTTATAAGACATATCTACACTACATGCATTACAGTAACGATAATTGACTATATCTGTACTGGCGTGTTTGAACGGATGAATAATTGACGATACACTATGTTTATCCACATTTTATTTAGTTCATTTTGGTACAATTCCATCTGTCTGCGGCATGGTATGAGTATAAACCATAGTATATTAGGAACAAACTCAATATTTAACCGAAGACTTTTTTTTTAAAGAAATAAGACTTTCAAATTTGACCAGAAAACTTCAAGAGGAATCATGTCCCCCTCCCCCAATCATTTTTATTTGGGGCAAATATATTGTTTTTGACTGAGTTGTCTGTCTGTCACACATTTTGTCCGGTAGATAACTGCTCTTCTACTTGTTGTAGCGGTAAATTATTCAGCCGAATAATTTGCGCTACAACTCTATATTTTTTCTTTCATCTTCTCCATCTCTCTCTCCGTTTATGTTTTATACACAATTCATGTTGACATGTATGAAGTTATGTTCTGTCTGTGTCATTTGTATATTTAAATCATTATTATGTTCATACAAATTATTGTAACAAACCCGGCCCGGAATCGAACCCGGTCCGCCGGCGTGATAGCCCAATGCTCTAACCACTGAGCCAAAGAGTCGACTCCCTGACGCCGTTGTCAGAGATTGAACTTATACGACGCATGTTTGTTTGTTTCGCTATACATGTTTTTTGTTTCGCTATACACGCTCTTACAATTATTGTGAAATTTTTCTTCAATATACTAGGTAGATAAAGCGAAATAACTAATTATAAAGTGCAATTATTTGTTTACTTACAGCGTAATGGTGGTATCCCTTCCATTTCATCTTGTCATCCAGTCTGTTTTGATAACAGTTTAAAACACGAGTTTCAGCGAAATCATGCTTTGTACCTACTTACACTCGAAACTAACAGCACTTGATCTATTTTTAGTAA
>JAIFHC010000701.1:0-50000 GCA_021229015.1 Solen grandis | reverse complement strand
CAATCCATTCTATTGGATGAAAAAGTCAGCAAAGCGCTTTTTGATTTTACCCACGTCACATCCATTGAGGTTAATAATGGTATACATTTCGGAGAGCGACATTGCATTTATTTACCAAGTCGATTCCAAACATATCAAAATACGTATATACGTCAGAAAATTGTTCGTCAGACTTTGAAATCGGACATGATTCTGCATGCAAACCACTTGCTGCACATGTTGATATGATACAAGATACATGATACAAGATACATGATACAAGATACAAGATACATGATACAAACTACATGATACAAGATACAAGATACATGATACAAGATACATGATACAAGATACAAGATACATGATACAAGATACATGATGCAAGATACAAGATACAAGATACATGATACAAGATACATGATTCAAGATACATGATACAAGATACATGATACAAGATACATGATACAAGATACAAGATACATGATACAAGATACATGATGCAAGATACAAGATACAAGATACATGATACAAGATACATGATACAAGACACATGATACAAGATACATGATACAAGATACAAGATACATTATACAAGATACAAGATACAATATACAAGATACATGATACAAGATACATGATACAAGATACATTATACAAGATACAAGACACATGATACAAGATACATGATACAAGATACATTATACAAGATACAAGATACAATATACAAGATACATGATACAAGATACATGATACAAGATACAAGATACATGTACAAGACTTTATTTTACGTCCTTTACACATATAACAGATAACATAACCTACCAAAACTGTTTTCCGACAAACATCGAGTCTACACATCCAGACGTTCATCCGGGCATCTGTTTTGGGCGAATTTCAATAATAATACGGAAGCATATCCCTTAAGAAAATCAGATGACTGGAAATGCTTCTGGTATTGTCATATACACGGCTCTCTGATTAAGCAGACTCAATTCGTAAATTTCAGGTAATTGGATCAGTCGACCGGATGTTTCGCAATGACATCCGGAGGCGCTTTTGGCTCTTCTTTAATGAAGAGTATTACCACAGTCTGGTTCCAGATATGTTCATATTATTCCGAGTATATTATCCCACGAACAAATGGCTAAGCCTGGGATACAATCTTGTCAATAACGTTGAATTACATTGACTTTGTTGTACATTAATATTGAAGTACATATTGACATTGAAATTCACCAACGTTGAATTACAATAACACTGAATTACATTGATTTTGAACTTCATAAACAACACTCTCATTGACTTACATTAAAAATGAATTACAATGACTTTGATTTACATTACCATTGAATTGCAGCAACATTGAATTGCATTGCGATTATTTTTGGATATGATTTTTTTTTGTATTCATCAATGAAAATAAAAACAATACACTCGCTATAAAGCCTTGATTTAAACCAATTATGCTGTCAAAAAGGCAACATGCCAATCAATGTGTAATGCCGGCAAGCATTACTTTCATACATTAACCAAGCTAGTAAATGATATAATTGTATTATACTATGTTAAACCTCTCATTTCATTGTATTCATAAATCAGTAAACTTATTTCAACAACAACTTTTGTTAAACGAACATTACTTACCTTTTCCTAAAGAGAATATGGCATGATCTGATTGAAATCCTGATGTTTTATGTTAAACAGAATGTACCATCTCTATTGCTTTCATCATTTCACCATTGTACACTTCTGACACTGAATATTTGTCTTATTTGTATGTTTGACATTTCACTTTCTTTCCACAGTCAGCCATTATGTATGATATTTCATTTTGTATTACTCTGTTTTCTTCATTGAAAATGCCTTGAGTTTGTTTGGAATACTCGGTGTTTTTCCCTATACTTAACTATTTGTAATAAGGATGACGTCAAGCTCACGCGCGGTTATGATGTCATACCTTACTATAAAAATTCGGCGCCGCGTATTTTAAATCAGAGTAGAATAGACTCTCAGACTGTATATAAGCAGTGATCTTCCTTTTTAGGAAGGACCAGCAATATAGAAGAGGTGTGTACCTCTTATGCATGGTAAAAGTATACCAATGAGTCCCCATTTGTCAATATGAACCAATAAATTACATCTTTTAGTAGAACTTGTATTTTCTTAAACATTATAATAAAACTAGCTGGCTAATCTTGGCACTATTCAAAATCTTATTCTCCAACTTTATAAATCCACAAGTAAACTCGATCTAGTAAAACCTAGATCGACATAGTTTACCCACGTGGTAGCTTGTTGGATATTTTTGGTAATCGTTAGGGAAAAGGCAGTACTTTATTTTTAAGTTTATATAAATACAGTGTAGGGAGAATATTGGTAATTATTGTTATTGGTAAATTTTGGTATTGTCAATATTTGTCAATATTTGTCATTAGGCTGAAACCTTGATTTTACCTCACACTTTAATCAGATATCCTCAGATATAATCATAATTCAAGTAGATTTATTTGTGTAATCAAAATTTGAAGTTAGATTCTATTGTATTGTATCAAAAATATATTTATTATTACACATTTGTCATTTGTTGGATATAAAATCCAAAATCGCTAACCATCTGTGTATATAAAAACAAATAAAACTGTGAACTGTTATTTTGGTGTTGAGAGATATTTTCAAATCCAATATTTTAAATAAATACTCCATCTACTGAATTAACAAAGCCCCTATTTAGTATTTCTGACAACCTCAAGCCAGGTACCAGTCGAACCCAGTCGCACGGCGGTAGTTTTTACTCACAAGAAAAACACGCCCGGCACGACAAATGTATTATAAAATCAGTTACTTATGTTGACAGTATTTATGTTGATTTCGTGAGTTATCTTTTTCGAGGATTCATGTTAAAAAAAAATGCAAGGTCTTGATGAAAGATCATGTTAAAATAACGATCATGAAATAAACAAAAAAAAAATAGTTCCCAACGAAAATTAATGACTTTACAGTATTTAAAAATACCATTACTGAATCATACACATTAAAAGCTAAATGGAAACCCTTTTATACAATTTGCTGTTAACGTTGTCACATAACCATATATTTTTCAAGTGAAACATTTATGAAGATACGGAAATGTAACATTCAATTTATCGCCGCACAAATTCTTGCTTTTTTATGTTTAAGTGATAATCCATTACACATCTCTCGCTGACGGAGTAAAGCATTATTAACAGAGCCACATCCGTGTTAGAAAACTACATTTCTATACATAGAACATGGTCGAAACATGATGTATTACAGGGTTAGGCAACCCAACTTAATGACACGATCTGATTAGAGAGAGAGAGAGAGAGAGAGAGAGAAAAAAATAGAGAGAGTTGTTCGATTACATTGATTGCTATTTTTAACAATATGAATTTATTTTCCATATTAAACTTAGCATGTAATAAGCATTCTGATAGATTTGTGGTAGGTCTGTTGTTCTGTGTACTTTCTCCACCTGGAATAACAAAAACAACAACATTATGAACAGAACATAATATTTTCCTAGAACACTTTTGGGGCATCGTCGAAAACCCACGGAATGTATTCCGTTATCACTTTCAAAATCCCGCGCCGTTTCATTGGTCAAACGATCTCTGCTCCTGCCGCTTCTGCCACGGATCAAATGAAATGCCTAATCAATAATTCATGAGAACGAAGTTTTGCTAACCAAATATCCCACGGTCGATTAAGAAGCAAAGCGTATTGAGCGAACGTGGGTTTTCCGACGATGTTTGTGGTGAGTAATTCACGTCACTTTTTTAAAAATGTAAATTCACATGACTTATTCAATAGAGAGGGTTATGGGTGCCATATTTGGTCTTTCTTGTATAAAGAAACTGGAGTAGTTAGAAAAAATGTGTCACTTGCCTGTGCGGCCACCGTACCTTCTCATGCACGAGGCCAGGAAAAGAACCCCAGTGGCCTAAACTATGTGGATAACAAGCTCTTTTCATATAATTATCTGGAAAAATGCAAGATATCCATTTGAAATATGTGAATATGTGATTAGTGGGCACAAACAGACAGTTTTGTCATGTTAAGATACCTATGTAGATAAATTGAAAATTGTCTACTTGCCAGATAATAAATAAATATGTGACATTTTTCAGAAAAGTTTCGACATAGCTAAATAATTAAATAATACAAAGTGAACCAAAATGAGAGAGAGAGAGAGAGAGAGAGAGATTCATTAGCCACCAAATGGAACGTTCCACTTTAACATGAAAGTACCTCTATTGATACCATATGAAAGTCATATATTTATTTATTTATACATGTATATTATATTGCTGCTATGTCTTTCTAATAAGGTCACAACACTGCACATTAATATTAATAAAGCAAATGTCAATGTTGATATAACCTGTACAGTGTCATCTACAAATTTGGGTTTTCTCGTAATCATTCACGTAGTTGTCTAACTTGCACGCGATCTGTCAGTCTAACCTAGGGTGTTGGTAGAGGTCATTTCATGTTAACAACCTCGATCAACATTCTGAAAGCATTCTGAACCCGAACCAAAAATAATGTGCTGTTGCAAACTGTCACCTTTCTCCCTCCTATTTCCATTAACGCTTAACAGCTTAAGTTTCAGCCGCGAGCTCTATCATTGCAGTGACATCCAAGGCTAGTGTTGATCTACTTTTGATGTTGGATTTGAGCAGATTACGCCCTAGACAATTTATATTTTCAGAGAAGACGTGAGAAGGATCAAGGCGTGGACATCGATAATGAAAGATTTATTCTGTTTAGAAGGATTGTGGAGACTCTTTAGGAGTAGATGCTTAATCCATCCATTCTAAGCATTGCTGTCACTGATATTTGAAATGCTGAAACAAAATCTTGGATCGTGTACTTAAGGCACTAATTCGTGGATTCATGCCCTAGAATAGGCGAGGTGATGGGAATTTATATTCGTTGATACAATCATTAATATAAAATCAACGCATCCCATATCTCTTCCTCACTAGTTAGTGCTTTATTGATGATTAGCAGTGTATGGTTTAAGGTAAAGTCCCTGTAATGGTCCCGCTTTGTCTTGGACCACTTGACCTCTACCAAAATTACGAAGGTACACTAATGAAGCATTAGGAAACCTTGGTTATCTCCGTGAAAGGCCATGAGGTCCGAAATGTAGCGGAACCATTACAGGGACTTTACCTTAAATACGCTCCTAAGCGCAGACGGAAGATATGATAAGAGTCGTACTTTGAGACAAGAGATAGCGTACTTCTTTCTTCCCAGTACAATCACACTTTTACAAATTAGTTTTAATAACGGTCTATCAAAATCAGTAAGTACTTTGGTGTATGCCATGAATTCCTTGATCTTGTTGGTGTCTATATGAATAGAACCGCAGCAGGCTAACTCTCTCGTTAATTGCACTCCGTGGAACAGTGAAGTTCTTGTGAAAGACAACTGCATAGATTGAAGAAACGATCATTATGGGACTTGATCAGATCCGACTCAAGCTTTAGATATAAATGTCTGAAGGTATAAAAATGTGTGTTAAAATGGTGGTAAAACAAATTATTTTCATTTCTCAAATGATTCGTTCTTACATAGGAATAATGTACCTTATCATCAATATCATAATAAACTTGAAGAAATGAAACCTAAAGGCTTTTTCTAAAACAACAACAACAACAACAACAAAATCCCAAAACACACACTCACATTTTTGAATATGTTGTCATGAGCTAAAGGCACTCTTATTTGAAAGCGAGCCTTAAAGTATCCATTACAGTAGGATTTCTTGCACAATGAGGGCTTGGTGTTCATATCTGACAGGAAATAACAATGATAAGGCAGTTAACTTTTTTTTTTCTGATAAAATCTAAAACACAATCATATTCCATCTCTGATCAACATGGACTATCCAACACTGGTATGACTTATTTTTACTCTAACTGAGCATTATAAATATTTCCGACCTATATTCATATCATATTAAGGGAAAACACAATAAACATGCTTCAAGAATAGCGAAGATAAGACCCGTTTACCGAGATTCATATCGTGTTCTGACGATATGTTGGGTTCTCTGCGTGTTTAACAGATGGGCAATGAAAAAAGCAAGGTAGAATAATTTTATATTTAGAGAAGCAACCCCACATGGTGGGAACGCAGGCAGATCTCTTCCACAATGTTTTAATCAATTTCCTTCTCTTTCTCATTATTAGTTACAATTTCTAAATAATGACACGATATAGAATATATGGTCAATTTCACTGTTACATTATTAGTTTGGATTAGAGGGATACTAACATAGAAAGTCTAGAACAAGACTATCATAGGAAGAAGGGAACCAGAAGGGAACCAGACCATCATAGGATATTGGAAACAAAACCAGCAAAGGAAAATAGGAACCAGACCAGCATAGGATGTTGGAAACAAAACCAGCATAGGAAATAGGGAACCAGACCATCTTTGATGTTGGAAACAAAACCAGCATAGGAAATAGGGAACCAGACCATCATAGGATGTTGGAAACAAAACCAGCATAGGAAAATAGGAACCAGACCAGCATAGGATGTTGGAAACAAAACCAGCATAGGAAATAGGGAACCAGACCATCATATGATGTTGGAAACAAAACCAGCATAGGAAATAGGGAACCAGAACATCATAGGATGTTGGAAACAAAACCAGCATAGGAAATAGGAAACCAGAACATCATATCATAGGATGTTGGAAACAAAACCAGCATAGGAAAATGGGAACCAGGTCATCATAGGATGTTGGAAACAAAACCAGCATAGGAAATAGGGAACCAGACCATCATAAGATGTTGGAAACAAAACCGGCATAGGAAATAGGGAACCAGACCATCATAGGATGTTGGAAACAAAATCGGCATAGGAAATAGGGAACCAGACCATCATAGGATGTTGGAAACAAAACCGGCATAGGAAATAGGGAACCAGACCATCATAGGATTTTGGAAACAAAACCGGCATAGGAAATAGGGAACCAGACCATCATAGGATTTTGGAAATAAAACCGGCATAGGGAATAGGGAACCAGACCATCATAGGATGTTGGAAACAAAACCGGCATAGGGAATAGGGAACCAGACCATCATAGGATGTTGGAAACAAAATCGGCATAGGAAATAGGGAACCAGACCATCATAGGATGTTGGAAACAAAACCGGCATAGGAAATAGGGAACCAGACCATCATAGGATGTTGGAAACAAAAACGGCATAGGAAATAGGGAACCAGACCATCATAGGATGTTGGAAACAAAATCGGTATAGGAAATAGGGAACCAGACCATCATAGGATGTTGGAAACAAAACCGGCATAGGAAATAGGAAACCAGAACATCATAGGATGTTGGAAACAAAACCGGCATAGGAAATAGGGAACCAGAACATCATAGGATTTTGGAACCAAACCGGCATAGGAAATAGGGAACCAGACCATCATAGGATGTTGGAAACAAAACCGGCATAGGAAATAGGGAACCAGAACATCATAGGATGTTGGAAACAAAACCGGCATAGGAAATAGGGAACCAGACCATCATAAGATGTTTGGAACCACCCCCCTCATTGGTAGTAGGGAACCAGACCATCACAGAATAACTCGGTATTTTTAAGCTTTAATTTTGCACAACAAAGTTAGCTTATCTCTTGAAAATTTATATTTGAAATGTAAAAATCAAAGTTTTCTAAGGACAAATCACTTAAGTTTCCTTTACCTGCTGCATTTTTTACGTATTACGGTTTTTGTTAGTAAAAGTAGTTAAAATATTGAATAGCCTAATTGACCAAGGAGAGTTCCGAAACTTATATTTGCTAAGAAACATTGAATGTGTTTAAATATTGATGCGTGTTTACATATGTCTGAACTCTACTCTACAGTACGAGTATATTTGTTTACAGACCTTTGGCTTTGATCTCCAAAATCAGCTCTGTTAAAGGTCAAAATTAGACGAATAAAAATCAATGAAAATTGGTCTAAGTCACCATTTGTTGATGTCCGGCTTAGAGGCATAAATGCTTACGGCTGTTATCGAATGAAAACGACTCGTATTTAGATAACGACACTAAATTAGAAAAGATAATTGAGTGTATCAGTGATAAGAAACATAACGTCATTGTGCATGGGTGCAGGACTTAGAATTTAAAATCTCTTTGATCTCAATATTTAATTTTGTCTTGATTTACCATCATTGGATTAAATGTTCCGAAAATTTAGATTGCTTTTCTGCCTTTTGCGTATTTTTAAAAAAAACGGACAAAGTTTGATTGACGACGCATGTGTCAAGCAGTAAACAAGTTAAAATAACTATTTCACAAAGGAAATTGCTAGCGTAAATCTTTCAGTAGAATCCATTTGGTTAATAATTGATTGAACCATTTTAATGAGCAGTTTATACTGATTTCATCGGCAGACATTGCGTGCCGTCATAGAAACTAGAACATAATCTTCCCGTACCAACTATTCTTATGTTTTAGATGCATCGGTTTTAAAAGGTGTGTCAGTTTTGTTGTTAATTAAATGGAATTTATTGTCGATAGCATTTTGAATATTTTAAGCTGGTTATGTTTATTAATATGTTTTATCAAAGAGGCATTTTAATAATTTTTGGAACGGTATTTGACTGACGTCATTATAAGCTTACATAACAGTTCCTAATTGAATTAAAGGAGAGAAAGACTATTTGTGTCACGAGGTCAAAATTAATATAATATATTTCGCTTTCGTTTACACAATTTTTATTTTTTTGCATCAATTATTTTTAACTAGTTTTATTTTTTTACATTTCCGGCCGTTCCAGGTAGCTGAGTTTGTACAATGCAAGAAATTTGGAGGTCGAGGGCTCGATCTATTGTCATTAAATACTAAAAATGTTACCTGCAACTCCATTGTGCTTGCCGCTCAAATCAAAATGAAGTTTCAAGTCTGGTTGTCCGAGTGTTAGTATGGGTGTAGTATAATACCACATGCTTACGGTATGGTACTGTAGTATGACAGCACTATATGTAGGTCTTATGTAGACAAGAGTTAAGTACAGTCGGGGGACGCTAACTACGCTAAAAACACGGTGTAAAACGTAAAGATTGCCATGTCGTCTGCTGTTTTCTTTTATGACAAACTGCAAAGCTATTTTTTTCGACTTTTCGCCGAACGACATGCCGGAATCAAGCCCCTAATATAAATGCATAATGTGATACTTTTCAACATCTTCTTTACAAAGACCACTAGCTGTATTTGGAAATACAGTGACTTTATGTTATCACTTGACTGGCTGATATAAAAAAAAAACAAAAAAAAAAACAAAACAAAAAAACGCCACAGTGGTAATATAACGTTGAAAGTATTTTTTTTTCAGAATTGAATATCTATATGCCTTAGTATCCATTTTCATACACAGCATTTGCTACTTCTACTGCCGATGATGATTTCTGATCGTGACGAAGAAATTGTTGTTAGTGATGACACAAAGAACGAGTAGAATAAAGAAACACATAAGCCTTTATTATTTTGGTTGTCAATATCTTTTACAGACTACTATTTCGAGAAAACCTGAGACAAACTTTAAAATATTTTTGTTCAAGCTTTAATACCGCCTTAGCAGACATGTCCAGGGAAACAGGTATTAGGATTGATCTAGATTGCTTTTTATGAGTCCGTCAGCTGCATTTGCGACCCTCATGAAACTTCAGTTCTCAGTTTTATTGCCCATTTCCCTCTTGCCATGGCAAGGCTCGGTCGGCGGAAGATTTTAATTATCTTATTTTCTATACAGATTATGAGCTGTTCCGAAATGATCACCTAGGCAAAAGTAGCTGCGAACAGTCGTTTTGTCCAATAAGCGTACAGGGAAACTTAGATAGATGTTGGTTTGAAATATATTGGAGAATGTTTTAGTCTGTTCAAAAGCCCAAGAAAATGAGAGAGAGAGAAAAAAAAAGAAAGAAAAAAAAGCAAATCACGCAAATAAATATAAGTGAAGGAATATTACATTAAAAAAATCATGTACGAAAGTTTATATAACTTTTAAGAATTTCCAAAGCTGTATATAAACATCTATGGGAGAAAACTGAATTCATTTTGAAAACTGTTGAATAGCATTTAGTCGTTATAAAAACAATTTCTCATCGCCAACACCCTTAAGCGTCGGGTGAAATAGTCAACTCCACACAGTGATCTCCCTTGCAAGCAAATGTCACGTGATGATGGTAAACAAAATGGTGTCTCCTAGCCAAGCTAACAACAACAACAACATCAACAACAGAAAAAGAAACATTTTATGTATTCAGAAGTTAATTAGTTAAAAAAAACAGCACTAATCTTCCACAGAAGCATACAACGCAGGGTCGTGTTTGTCGATTCGCAACGAAAAATAAATGTTTTCGATGACATTATAAAGAACTTTTTTTGAAGATTTTTTTTTGTTTCGTTGTCATTGGCGATAAAAAACATTACAACAACAACAACAATGAAGAACAACAAACATAGCAAAACATAAAAATGCTATGTTCTCTGGATATGGCAGAGAAATGATGCTAAGAAAACCAATTAATCAATTTTACTTTATTTAATTTTCTCGTGAGATGAGAGCGTAATTTTAAAATCCATTAACAATAGCTTACAACTTTTACTAATCAAATCACGACCTTGGAGTAAATAGAAGTCATATTCACAAGGCATCTTATAAATTAGCTGCACATTAAATTTGTTACGGGGATATATTCTGAGGGTACATAGTGTGCCAACAGTTGGTGTTTGCTTTGCCCTTTTGACACACATTATCTTCATCATTCTTATCCCTAAAATGTATTTCGGCTTAGTTTAAACAAGCATAATAGAAAGATTTACCTTGTTATGGAAGTGCTGCCCTTAAGGGTTACCGTACAAATTAATGTATAAAAATACAATTTATGTAATTATCAAATGTGAAAATTATTGACGAAAACTTGACTAAACAAGTCCATATATAATGCAGCAACAAGATTGAGGAGGAGAAACACATTAGTTACATCTTTCTTTTAATATACTTAAATTCATAACTTACATACTTATATCTAAAATGTGTGTGTGTGTGTGATTTTTTTAAAATGTTTTTAATCAAACAGAATCTTTAAAAGGTACTGTTTGTAATATACTGTAAGTACAATCAGTGGACTTGCTTCAAAATCTACACCATTTTATTTTTGAATAAGTATGTAAACAATCATTACCCTTTTCCCCGGCGTTTAGAATTTGACAACCGGTTAATAAAACAAATACGTAAAATCAAATGCCTTTTTACCTTTATACATAACGCATTAACTTATTCAAATTATTAAAATGATAATATTGTTTTTTTCTTTTAATATTGTTGTAATATTGTTATAGAAATAATGGCCAAAGAGAAAACAGAGAGAAGAAATATTCTCCACTGGAATTTGAATCCCCAATCCTCAACTTCAAATCAGTAAACAGTTGCTTTAACCTATTAATGGATACTCTTCAATATATTTGCTTTTTGTCTCTCTATATAAGACTACTAAGTACATGCAAATTATTCACAAACTAAAATAAAAGAACATGCGATATTTGGAATCATAGTTTTTTTAGGCAGAAAAAGGTATTGCGATATATTGTGATGCATTGACTACCCTAATTGTTTACAGGTATATTTTAATGTTTTCACTTCTATTACAATACCTATTATATCAAACGTAGGATACTGCTCTTACTTTCTGCTCATAGGACTTATATTACATGGCCTTGGTTGGTCTAAATATCCCAGGTATGTGTGATATATATATTTGCCAAAATATAATTATATTTTCTTTATAAATATGAACTTTTTATATTGATGGAATATATACATCATTGCTCTAGCACTTACCCTCAATTTCCAGACAAAACATGCTCAATATCACATTCCTTATGAATGGAAGACATTTTATGTTACTCTTGTCTGCAAGAAGGGGGTCCGGACATATGTAACCGGAAAATTACTGAAACCATAGAACCAGCAGCATGGGTTTCGTCGTAGGCGAAGTTGGGGGTTGGAGTAGGCGAGGTTAGGAGTCCTAACTCCTTCGAATATTGAAGGACATATCTGCATCGTATTATGTTGGAGAAAAGACCAATGCAGTTTTACCCAACATTTATAAAGTACTTGATCTTCTCGACATCTCATCAAATTATGATATTACTGGATATACATGTATATATAATTACTAAGATAATGGCTGGTTTTTGTGTATAATGTGGCCCATTACTAAACAAAACCATGTATACAAAGTATCACATAAATTCAGTCACTGTTCAGTAGTTGTATTACATGTATTTGTGTTTGAGAAATAATAACAAAATTAATAAACACTCTTCGAGAATGGCGTCTTGTGTTCCCGTTAGTATAACATAACATCAAAGTGAATTATTGAGTAATCAGGGTCTCTGTATAATGAGACCCTGGAGTAATCAATATGTGTGTGTGTGTGTGTTTGATCTGATAAAGATTTCTTTTTTGCATTTCACCTACCTGTCTGTTCTATCACAAACAATCACGTATCGGACAACATCAAGTAAATTAAAGAATTATTATGATAAATAATACAAAATAATTGAATCGTTCTATCGATCGTTATTTTACTTAAAGTTACTATAAACTCTCGTTCTGGCGCAACTCTGAGGATTTGTGCCGAGAATATACAAAATTTCGCTGAGTAGCGTATCTATTAGTTTAGATCCTGTACTTTTTCAGCAGCAAATTACAAACACAATACAAGAATCTTTTGACGCAAGCGCCAAAGAATCGGACCGAAGGACTATTGATTCTCTGTCATTTTGGGAAATGATATGATATCCATTTCGCTGCTATGTGGTACTTGCTTCTTCCCTTAACCAGAGGCTTACAGGACTAATTTTGACGTAAAGCATCAACGACGCCTTGCATGTTTTTGAAACACGACTTAAATAAAGCAAAGACATTTCAGAATATGCATACATAATTTGCAAACAGTTGGTCTAAATATTTCCTCTATGCGTTGCTAAATAACCTCAGCTGTAGACCGTTTGGTTCAGAGATATCTAAAGTGTGTTCTAAAAAGTCCATGTAAATAACTAATACATAGATCAATAAAGGGACATTTTTATAACAGACAATCATTAGAAGAGTCAATTGTTAGGGTCTGCAAGATGCATGGAATTTCCAGACACTTAGCTACTAAGGCTGTGTTAATGTTAATTT
This sequence comes from Solen grandis, assembly GCA_021229015.1. NCBI lineage: Eukaryota > Metazoa > Mollusca > Bivalvia > Adapedonta > Solenidae > Solen > Solen grandis. Next base: position 36,776 of record JAIFHC010000701.1, on the reverse strand, counting down.
CAAAACAAACATCATCATTATCATAATCAACAACAAGAACAATGATAACAAAACAAATCAGTTCAGATATATATATATATATATATATATATATATATATATATATATATATTTTTTTTTTTTTTTTTTTTTTTTGGGGGGGGCAGGATTAAAGTACAAGTCGCTGAACTTTATAATCTTCCCATTAGTTATTCCCTTGATAAGAATAGTTCAGAAGCAAAGCGTTAAGTAACTTGAGCTAGGTGTATGTTTTGTTTATTTATTTATTATTTATTTTTGGAGAAGGGAAAGCCTCTAAAGTCAAACGTCAGACACTGTAATTTCTACTTACAATCACATTACCGCCTTTTATCCATACTTTCGCGTTGAAAATAGTTCCACTGGTAGCATAAGTCAACTTTGCAGTTTTAAGTTTGGATATTTTGAATAAATAAATTAATTATTTGTATTTATTCATTTGTTCTGTTGCTTTTGACATAAACAATTACACATCATATGTTTTCTCATGCCGCACTTAGTCATATCGGACCAGTTATCTACCTCTTTCTTCCACGGCCCCCACCTCTCTTTCTGTCTCTCAAGTATAATTAAATTTAAAGAATTACTCTAATCATGCATCTGCCCTGTTCTTTTCTTCAATTGAACTCACATTAGCTAAAATCATTAGATTAGGGAAAGTTATTGTTGTCATATAAGATTTCCTCATGCCCCACCAATTTGTCCGGTACCCTAGCTCATGACGGGTTGGTGCGCTCTAGTTAACTCTATAGCGCGTTATTTCGAAAAGATTTTAAGTATCTGCCTTTACACAGCTGCATTTTAAGATGGTCCCTATAAATGACGTTCGCGCCTATTGGTTTTCGTACTTGTTGGTGAACGTAATGCAAGTCACTTATTGCCTTATATATAATCCTTTGGGAAAAAAAACTTTAAAAAACTGAACCAGTAAAAGCAATAAAAAGTGAGGGGGGGGGGGGACTAGAAATGAGGAATTTTGATATATAAAATGAGCTATAAAATAATGATGCGACCCTAGCCTCTTGACCTTCCATTTCGTACTAATACTAATTTCCACCACTAATTAAAATATTAAAAAGCAAGGTGCCGTACCAATGCTATCTTAACATACGTTCATTAAGATTGTGTCATCTTGCATTAAATGGTCAATGGTTACTTAATTGAAAAATAGCAGTTGGATGGGGGTTTTATTATCAAACTGCTGCACTGTCATATTTCAATGTCATTGTAAAAATGTGAATATTCATATGTTTATCTATCACTGTTCATATTGTTTTTAATTTCATACTGGTGTTGAAAAAAATGGCATGAGCTTGGACTAAGTGTATTCTAGATATAAGTCATAAACATGTAATAACAGATAGCTAATTTTGGTAGGAGAAGTAGTTTATTTGTTGGGTTTAACGTCCCACCGACAGTATTTCAGTCATTTGGTGATGATGTGTACATGAGACAGATATAGTGCTGCTACACTGCAGTATCACGCCGTAGACATGTGGCATGATATTATACCCAGTCACATTATCCTGACACCGGGCCAATCAAACCTGGAACTACCTGTATATGCTGAGCGCCAAGGAAGGGAACTATAACAGCTCATTGTTTACGACTTTGATATGTCGCGGCCGGGGATCGATCCAACGACCTCATGCAACCGATGCGGGCGCTCTATCCACTCGGCCACTGGAGAAGCAGATACCTTTGTAGTTTTATTGAAATAAGTCAATCGGTTCAAAGCTTTTGTTTGTAATTTGTGTCAATTAAGTGTCAATTTTCAACTTTAATTGTAGTAAACCTGATCAAATCGCACATATGCATCCCCAACAAATATTTATACTGTCAAGTCCAACAACTGTGGTCCTGTAGACCAAACGGGGGTATATTATGAATTTAAGATAACAAAGGTATGGTTATGTTACATCCAATTTATATCCCCCTTTTTGTTGATATAAGCTTAAAACAACTGTAAACAGTTGTAACAGAAACGAACATCAAAAATGTAAACATGCATTTTAGTGATACATATTAATCAAAAGCCATTGTTCACATGTATACCTCTGACTAGTTCTAGATGTTCCTTTTTAGCCTTTTTTGTTCAGATTAAGGACAATATCTGTGGTATACCAGTGGGTAACTTAAACAAAAAGAAGTAATTAAAAGAGAGGGTAAAATCAAAATGAATTGATAAAAAATACTCCAATATGAAAAACATTTATGTGTAAGTGTTAGTGTTAATATTCATAATACATATACATTTAGACAAATCCAACCTTTGAGCGACTTGTGTCGCCGAAAGGTCAAAAAATGTAACCCAAAGATTGGATTTGTCTAAATATATATATATGTGTGTGTCCAACCTTCAATATTTCAGTAATTTGGAGACGATGTCTACTTGAGACAGATATAGTGCTGCCACACTGCCGTAGACATGTGGCATTATGTCACACACTCAGTCACATTATCCTAACACCAGACTAACCAGTCTTGCAATTACCCTTATATGCTGAGCGCCAAGCAAGGGAGCTATAACAGTACCATATCTTTACGACTTTGGTATGTCGCGGCCGGGGATCGAACCCACGACCTCCCGCCCCCGAGGCGGATGTTCTAACCACTCGGCCACCGGGGCCGGTAAATATACATATGATATTATGGATATTAACACTCACCTATACACAAAACGTACTTCGTATTTGAGTGATTAATATTAGTTTCCTTTATTTTACACTCTTTAACATTAACTGGAGTAAACCTGATCAAGTTGCGCATATGCATCCCCCAACAAATATTTATACTCTCAAGTCTTACAACTGTGGTCCTGTAGACCAAATTGAGGTATATTATGAATTAAAGATAACAAATGTATGGCTCTGCTGTTGTGAAATACGTCCTTAAATACTCAAATATGAAAGACATATATGTGTATGTGTGATTGTTAATATTCATAATACATATACACTTAGACGAATCCAACCTTTGGGCAACATGTGTCGCCGAATATATATTATATATTTTTACAAAATGCACTTCTTATTGGAGTGATTAATATAATTAATTTCCTTTATTTTACACTTTCTTCAACTATACCTGTACTTTAGAATTAGGTGTGAACTGGTGCGTTTTTCCTTGGTTTACTAGTTACTGTAGTAGCATTTCCTCGGACCGAGATGCGAGCCTCAGTCTCCCAGGAGACAACCATACCGCTCTATCGACTATGTTACTAATAGACATGTTAAACGATGTTCGAAGTGCGGGGTTTGGACATCGGACTATGAATGATGGCTGTTCCAAGTTTTTACTACAATGCGACATTGAAGAGGCGTGTTTAATCATATACCAAGTTTCATAATATTATCCTTAACGGTTTTTAAGTTACCGCGGGATCCAGATTTCCGGACATCCGGACGTACGGACGGATGGACAGACAGACAGTGAGACAGACGGAGGGCAAATCTAAAGTCCCCTCCGGTGTAAACATCGGTAGAGGACAAACAAGCCTATATTAATTTGGACAGTTGCACTATATGTCTTACTGACACATTGCAAAATGCAATTATATATAATAATATATATAAATACACAGGCATTGCAATCTTTCGGCTACAGTCTCCCAAACGTTGCAGTTTTTCATGAACAACCAGTGCTTTACCTTTAGGCGACAGCGAAAAAATGTATATTTTTATGACATGTATTTTGACCGAATCTATAAGAATATATGTTTAATAACTCTTAACAAGGCCTATTTAGTGAAAGAATGCATGTAATGCATGAGGTTTAATTTCATATATATAAAAATGTCTCCCAAAGGTTGTTCATATACGCAAAGTACACAAGTATTACAAAAGCTGCATTTGCGTTCATTTACCGGTGTAGCAATAGGTTTTTTTTCCATCTACCAGTTTCAATATGTAGCCTATGAGATGATATCCTCAAGTGCCCAAACTGCGCCCCTCTAAGATTTAATTAGGAAATGCAACATAAATAAAATACATAGAATAAAAACTGTTCATGTACCAATTAATTCTATGAATTTAACATTGATATCCCCCAAAATAATTCTTTTATAAATAATTATTCACTCGAAAATAACATTTATTACATTACGAGTCAAATATTATGCCATCATTTTGTGTGGTCCTAACTCCGCCCCCTAGGTGACGTCACAGAAGTTGCGAATTGTACACATATGACTTCCATTAATAAATATGTAAACACAGCAGATAGAATTTCCGAGATACTTTTATTTAAAATTTTTTAGTGTAAATGGGCCATTCTGCGTGGAAATCATTTTGTATTAAGAAAAAACACATCAAAAGAGTGGTGCGAGATAAAATTTGCAATATATATCGGTTTGAATCAACATTTCATACAAAATTCATCTGAGTTTATTTACAGAAACATAGTAAAAACAATTCTCACAGTCGCTTACGCGTGTGGTCAAATCTAGCGAAACTACGATAAAAAAAGGAAGGTGGCGCAGTTAGAAAAGGGGCGCAGTTAGGACCTCCGACGATACTCGAAAACGTGTTAAATTAATTCTGTTCTTATTGCAGGTAATGATGTCTAAATAAGGTTGGAACTGTAAGTTATCAATATTTCTATAAAATAAAGCTCTACTCGAATTTTGTAAACAATCATTCCAGTTTTGCAAAAAATGATTAAAAATTCTTTGTTTAGCCAATGAAAGAAAAATATTTTTGTTTCCCACTGATTGAGAATACCATGATTCTCCAAAACCAAGTGTGAAAAGCAAGTTTCATAACAATGAGCATATATTATATCAGGGACACTATATATTTTAACAGGGACTCTATATATTATATCAGGGGACTCTATATATTATATCAGGGGACTCTATATATTATATCAGGGGACTCTATATATTATAACAGGGACTCTATATATTATATCAGGGGACTCTATATATTATATCAGGGACTCTATATATTATAACAGGGACTCTATATATTATAACAGGGACTCTATATATTATATCAGGGACTCTATATATTATAACAGGGACTCTATATATTATAACAGGGACTCTATATATTATATCAGGAACTCTATATATTATAACAGGGACTCTATATATTTACAGGACTTATATTATAATCAGGGACTCTATATATTATATCAGGGACTCTATATATTATATCAGGAACTCTATATATTATAACAGGGACTCTATATATTATATCAGGAACTCTATATATTATAACAGGGACTCTATATATTATATCAGGGAACTCTATATATTATATCAGGAACTCTATATATTATAACAGGGACTCTATATATTATAACAGGAACTCTATATATTATATCAGGGACTCTATATATTATATCAGGGACACTTTATATTATATCAGGAACTCTATATATTATATCAGGAACTCTATATATTATAACAGGGACTCTATATATTATATCAGGGACTCTATATATTATATCAGGGAACTCTATATATTATATCAGGGACTCTATATATTATATCAGGAACTCTATATATTATAACAGGGGCTCTATATATGATATCAGGAACTCTATATATTATAACAGGGACTCTATATATTATAACAGGGACTCTTTATATTATATCAGGGACTCTATATATTATAACAGGGACTCTATATATTATATCAGGGACTCTATATATTATAACAGGGACTCTATATATTATAACAGGGACTCTATATATTATATCAGGGACTCTATTATATATAACAGGGACTCTATATTATTTATATCAGGGACTCTTATATTATAACAGGGACTCTATATATTTATAATCAGGGACTCTATATATTATAACAGGGACTCTATATATTATATCAGGGACTCTATATATTATAACAGGGACTCTATATATTATATCAGGGACTCTATATATTATAACAGGGACTCTATATATTATATCAGGGACTCTATATATTATATCAGGGACTCTATATATTTATATGGGACTCTATAATTATAACAGGGACTCTATATATTATGATTCAATAGGGACTCTATATATTATATCAGGGACTCTATTATATATCAGGGACTTATATATTATACAGGGACTCTATATATTATAACAGGGACTCTATATATTATATCAGGGACTCTATATATTATATCAGGGACTCTATATATTATATCAGGGACTCTATATATTATAACAGGGACTCTATATATTATATCAGGAACTCTATATATTATAACAGGGACTCTATATATTATATCAGGGACTCTATATATTATAACAGGGACACTTTATATTATATCAGGAACTCTATATATTATAACAGGGGCTCTATATATTATATCAGGGACTCTATATATTATATCAGGGACTCTATATATTATATCAGGGACTCTATATATTATATCAGGGACTCTATATATTATATCAGGGACTCTATATATTATAACAGGGACTCTATGTATTATATCAGGGGACTCTATATATTATATAGAGTCCCTGTTTGGTGTGGCAGATCGAGCGTGGGGCCGTCAATTAGATATGTCCGATACGGCCATATGTATAATGTTTGTGTTTTTTACCCCCTTTACAGTATACTGTATTATGTATAATTAAACATCGATTTTATTGATTTTTAGAGTTGACGCTATCGTCGCTATGGAATTAAATATCTTAACATTTTAAGGTCACAAAACATATTCCAAAACCTTTTTTTTCTGAGCCTTAATGAATTGAGTTGTTTGCAAGATCCGTAAACCAAGTTTTAAAACACGTGGCCAAGCAGTTTAGGGAGAAGTTATCAGATACCCATTCAATTGATGTTATCGATAGAAAGAAGACATACGTAATTTGATTTTTTTACGCCAATTAATATAAGTAATTGATACATAAAGTACTGTTGTTGTTGTTGTTGTTTTGTGTTGTTTTTTGTTGTTTTTTTTCAAACATACTACATAGTTTTATTTTACAATAATAATGGTGGTTGCTTTTTTGTATTAATCGGCTTCATGGTCAAATTTAAATTTTATTCCATACTGACGCCGCGGCGTCAACATGGAGAATAATCAGTCAGAAAGACGAGCTGATTAATCGACTTTTTTCGGACTGATTCCCACTACTACGTGCCGGTATATCATAATTGGCGCTCTTCCAGGACTAATCGTCCAAATGTTAGGTGTGGTATCATGTCATTTGTCTACGTCTTGAAAACCAATGTGAGGCAGCATTATGTCTCATTCTGACAAAATCGCCAAATGACAGAAAAAAACATCACTCGAACATTGGACCCAAACAAACAATTTGATCTATCATTTTTTCTGTAGTTTTGAACTTAACCAACGTATGTATACAAACATGTTCAACACAAAAGCAAGAGTTATCCATTTTGTCACAGCAACTTGTTTTAAATCAAATTTCTTACTATATACTAAACAAAACTAAATTCAATGAATTTTAATTCTATATTGTCCAGTGAATGAAACAAGATGTAAATTTTAAGCGGAATAATAATGGATACTATAAATTTACCATAATGATCAAACATCACTATCAATACGTAGGCTCACGTTGCTGATCAGATCAAACGATCGGAGACTGGTCTGACTCGCTTGACAGGAGCTTTCAGCTGGTCTGTCTAGTTCAGCAGGAGCTTTCGGCTGGTCTATTTTCCTCCACAGGAGCTTTCGGCAGGGCGTTTGACTGGTCTATTTTGCTCGACAGGAGCTTTCGGCTGGTCTACTTTGTTCGACAGGAGCTTTCGTGTGGTCTATCTTGCTCGGCAGGAGCATTCGATTGATCTATCTTGCTCGAAATCGCTCCAACTTTCTGCAAGAATATTTTTGACAGAATCAAAATAAAACCAGAATATTATGTGTAAATCTCCCTTCGTACAATAAATAGTGTAAATACAATTATATGCTAATGATATATATGTACTAAAACTATGTTATAAGACTCAGTTTGATTATGGGAGACTCTCCTATTATATACATATATTATAAATATTGTTATAAATATTTATACATCTAAAAAAGACCACATACGCACATAATTATGCCAATATAAATCCAAAAGGCCAAGGGCATATACTATTTAATTTAAAAGAATAACAAAAACCAAGTAAAAAAATGAAAACAAGTATTACGCGTTCTCAAAGAATGAATACATCGTAATTCTCTCCTTAGGTCTCAATATATAAAAGCAGGCTTTTGGCAATGTGATCTAAATATATTTACATGTATGCACTGTCGCACCCTACAGAGCTCACTGCCAGAGTAGCTCAATTCGGCGAAACACACTCAAGATGTGTACAAAATGTCGGGTACAGCTAGCATACTTTTTGACCAAACTGTTGATATAACAGAAGTCATACGAAAACCAAGTGCCCGATTGTTAGTTATTTTGTCAAATGATTCCATGTCCCCCGTTGAGGAAGGGGTTTACAGTTTTGGTGTCGTTCATTCATCAGTACTTACGAGCAAGCGTTCGAAGAACATTTTCATCTGACCATTCAAGGGCGCATGCCATGCTGACTGTTCAGCCTGCAAAGTATTCGATTTTGAATGTTCAAAAAGCCGCAGTACTGGTTCTACTCAAAAAATCATATTTACCATATGTATAGTTCCACTAACGCTCTTACTGGAGTACTGATAAAAGGGACGAAACAAACAATTCAACATCTGACCAATTATATTTTATAAATGTATTAAAATCGACCTTTAACTTACACTTAAAGGTGATTTTTGACTCTGTTTATATACATATATACCCGAAATAACCTAATAATGTCAAGATGTAACCCTGTACCCCCAGCATGTAAAGATCAGTACGGATACAGGGTATGTGGGGTTTAGGGGCAGACCGGCAAACTATGAAAATTGCCGTGGGGGAGGGAGATGGTCAGCGAAATAAAAAGGTTAAACGATTAAGCACTTTCCTCCTGTAACCGCGTCAAACCAAGACGCATAAATTTGATACATCTAAAGAATCACCAGGGCCTATGTGCGCTATATCCCATTAAAATTGATGAAGAAATATAATAATTACAGTAATTTTCTTCTCCATATTAAGTCAAATATGCTTCTTGTGATGGCTTAAACTTAAACGTCATATACCACGTAGTATGACCACACTGTATTTCCAGAGTAAACAAGCTTGGCTTTACGCAAACGTTAAATGGTTGCAGAAACAAATTTTACTAGCAAATTCGTTGAATTCATATTACCGACCAAAGAGTGCTACTTGCAACACTGGAAAACGTGACCTAGGTAGTAATCAAATGCTAAAAGAGCGACATGCAAACTATTTCAGCTCTTGAAGAAGTCACTATTGCCCCCGAGGCTATTCACGTGCCTTTCCATAAAACAAATCACAGATGAATGAGTGTGTAGTACTTAAGTCAAACCTGTCTTAAGCGACCAGTCAAAGGAACAAGAGAAAGTGGCCGCTTAACAGAGGTGACAGCTAAATGAAGTTTACATATTACAAAATGCTACACTTTGATAATATTAAAATTGACCGCTAAATACAGTTTGACTGCTTACAGTTTGACTGCTTACAGTTTGACTGCTTAGTACAGGTGGTCGCTAATACAGGTTCCATTGTATATTCTTCTACAAATAGTCAAGATGGGTAACTGAACATTTTCAATATGTTCAGGGGCGATAATTCATGTGAGACTGTCATGTGATCTTGGCATTCACGTTTTATTCACTTATGTATGTGGATAAATACGTGAGTTTGAAAAAAAAATATATATATGTTGTGTGTGATTCGATATTACGCATAAACGGGTCTGTAGAAAGATATTCGACAAATTTTCTAATTCTGGCTAAAAAAAACGTGTATATGTCATTGTCTCAATTCTAAAAAAAATGTATTTCACAAATTATAGCTCGATTGAAAAGTCTACATTCAAAATGGGGATAAATTAGATATATGACATAACATCACGTAATCTTTAGTTTTGGGCATTAAATGATATATTTAGATGCAACAATCGGGTGTACTCGTATAAAAATTAAATGGTGCATAAAAGAATAAACACATGTTACACGTTTTAGTTTTATTCATATTGTTAAAAACTATCAACCAATGGGACCGCCTGGTCTGATATTTAGATACAGTTTCCTTTTAAATCATGGCGGGGACCGACAGTTAAACATGTCCGGAGATAATGATTGGATAAAAAAAACTAAGATTACAGAAAAAAAAGTTGTTTTTAGGTTTTCATTTTTAGTAAGTTTGATTTCATATTATTTCTTTTTGATAACAAACTATAAACTTTCTACACTAGAGCTTCTTTTTAAAATGAAGAAACACGGTTGTTGTAAGACCGGAAAATTATGGGTAAATAACGAACGTCGGATTCATTTTTACGTTAATACTGAATGTCTCATTCGAGGCTTTGAGACATAAATTCTAAATTCATCATGGAGTAAAGCAACTGAAATTTGATCGCTAATCTTTTTTGTTGGTCATGATTTGACGTGTGACAATTTGTATCTATGTAGAACATATGTATTGCCCATACGACCACTGTGTAAGCGGCAACTTAAATACAAAACAATTTCATGTACAGATTCAGAGATGTTGTGTTGGAGTAGGAGGGGAATGATTTTACGTCGACTGGGATACAAGTTTTTTTTTTGTAATGTTGATGGTACGTGAGATGGCCAGTACTTTGCGCCTGTGAAGATCATGAAGGAAAGGACCTCGGTCCATAAAATTTGCATCCGCAGTCGTATACGTTACCCCTTTAGGGTGGAGTGGGGTTGTAGTAATGCAGCGAATGAAAGGAAAACTCATTACTTCATGTTCGAACATTTTCCCCTTCCTTTTTTAAGTGTAAGTACATTAGATTAGGGCCTGGTGGCGGTAATGCGGTACACCGTCCTTGTGACTCTAGGATTAAATAGGGAAAATCATACTTCTACCAAATCTTGGACTCCTGGTCTCTACCCTTCTAGATCCGCGCATGAATATCGTTATTGCCCAATCTATATTTAGAGATTGTGGCGTCACTAGCTTACACTAGTCATTTCGGGGAGGACACATTGGTAATGCCTGTATATGCACCTGATTAATGTACCAAGCTAAATGTGCATTGAAAGACTGTCGTAGAGGATATATATAGTATAACCTCGCTTACTGACTACCTCGGAATTAATACTACCTTGCTATTACGAACAGTCATTTTTGGAACAAAATATTTACAATTAATTCAATGGTCGCATGGCTTACAGTAACGACCTCTGTCGCTGGATAAAATTCTTCCTTTTTTTAATTCTTAATCTATACACCGTCCCCGGTTGCCTGTAGTAAGAGTGTACGTCTCGGGCGCCGAAGGTCGTGGGTTCGATCCCCGGCCGCGACATACGTCTACGGCGTGATATTGCAGTATAGCAGCACTATATCTATCTCAAGTAGACATCGTTTCCAAATGACTGAAATACTGTCGGTGGGACGTTAAACTCAAATCTTTTTCTTCTGTGCGCATGTACATCATAGCAAAATGTATTTGAAAGTCTATGAAACTTAAGTTATAAGAGAGAGAGAGTGAGAGAGGCAGAAAATGAATAGATGAAAAATAATAAAATTAATTCTATGAAAATGCTTTGACCTTCATTCTGAATTAATTTACCACATATAAGTTGTGAAAGAAAAGAGTGTATGGCTTTAATCATGAAGACTTAGTGAGATATTCACTATTATGACGGGGCCGTCGTGGCCGAGCGGTTACAGTCGTGGACTACAAATCTCTCAGCCCCTCACCGCTGTGGGTTCGAATCCCGGTAGGGACTTCGGATTTTTCATGTGAGGAAGCCTTCCAGCTGGCTTGCAGTAGGTCGGTGGTTCTACCCGGGTACCTCTGTGTACTCGGGGTCTTCCTCCACCTGTAATTAGCTGGACGTCGCTATATGATTGAAATACTATCGCAGCGACGGTAAACCCCAATACAACAACAACAACAACTATTATGACCGCTTCGCTACTAAGACCACCTCAATATTATTATTATTTATTATTCTACCAGATTTATATAGCACTTTTTTCAAATTGAACAATTCGCTCAAAAGTGCTTTACAAAAGAACAATAAATACAACAAGTACAGCAGAAAAAAAATAAGACCGTAAAAACATAATCGAACTGATAAAAATAAGACATTATAATACAATAAGAGAGACTAAAAGATTCACAATAATAAAATACTAGGGTAATATATTGAAAACAAAAGCTATCACTCTATGAACATAAAAATTTTCACACGACAATACTAACATCACATATATTAAATGGTAAGAAAACAATGTACCATAAAACATAAAATAAATGAATAAACAAATAAAAATGTGTAACATGACAGAGTACATGTAGCTACTTCTACAGAATGAAATGGTGAATATGACAATTAATTGTAGTGTTGAATAAAAAGTTGCGTCTTCAGTTGTCCCTTAAAACTAGACAGTGTTGGCGCCTCACGGATGTGAACTGGGAGAGAGTTCCATAGCTTCGGGGCAGCATGCATGAAGGAACGATCACCAAACAGTTTGGTCTTCGATTTTGGTATCACAAGAGACAGTTCATTTGCTGATCTAAGATTTCTGGGAGGTTTATATATATGGATCATGTCCCGTATATAGAGAGGAGACAAGTCATGGAGAGCTTTATATGTCAATGTCAAGATCTTGTGTTCTATCCTACATTTGATAGGTAGCCAATGATGTTCTCTTAAAACCGGCGTTATGTGGTCGAAACGGGATGTTTTACAGATGATACGGGCTGCAGAATTTTGTACCCGTTGTAGTTTGTTCAGTACGCTTTGTGAAGCACCATACAGAAGCGAGTTACAGTAGTCAAGGCGCGAGGTTACTAGACAGTTGATGATAGATCTGGTGGCCTGAACCGTAAGGAATGGTCGTATACGCCCAATGTTTCGAAGCTGGAAGTATGTTGATCAAATAACAAGACCGCCTCGCTATTAAGACCCAGCTATATACCACCTCACTAATAAGACCCTCGATATTAAGACCACCTCACCAATAAGATCGCTCGTATTAAGACACCACCACACCAATAAGACCGCCTCGCTAATAAGACCCTTACGCTATTAAGACCACCTCACTAATAAGACCGCCTCGCTAATAAGACCCTTACGCTATTAAGACCACCTCACTAATAAGACCGCCCCACTATTAAGACCCCCGCACCAATAAGACCGCCTCCCTATTAAGACACTCACGCTATTAAGACCACCTCGCTATTAATACCACCTAACTATTAAGACACCTACGCAATTAAGACCACTTGTCAGTGAGACATGTATGAAAGAAAGCGAACGCGACGCGATGTGGAACATCGAGTTTCCAAAGACGCCTGTGGTGATGTCAGAAGATCTATAGCGATTTACCGGAAGGGATCTGTTACTGATTCCCCCTCATTTTTGACGTTTCTCATTTTGTTAACTTTGCTTTGTTATATTGTGTTAAGGTAATCTACCCATCATTCCGTAGTGATCATGGTAAATCAAGTGATCGTGGAAATTTTATAGTAAATGCAAACCTTTACAGACTATGAGCAAAATAGCATTTATCCCTAAATCAATGAATGCTTGCTTCCGCACTGAAGTTTTTTAAGCATTTGAAGGACCATGATTATCATTTAATGAATTACTTGAAGTGGATTGAAGAAACTATTCATGGAAATAGGCAAAATATGCAGTCGTTATAGATGCTGAACTCACCACTGGTGTCTGTTGTAGTCCCAACCCCAAAATCTGTTTGGTGGAATTGTACTAGATATATAAGAAGCTGGCATGCGAAGGTTTGGGGCACATACTCGTACTTATTGATTGTAAACTAAAAAGTTCGATAAATTATAACATCATACATGTATACTGAGCTACTTAGAGGCAAATGTACTTTGCAGAACCAATACGCTTGAAGTTCGTTATAACACTGAAAATGGAACAATTTGCTACACACAGACAGAACGAAATCGCTCGTGTTTTCCCGTTCCGCTTAACAATACGTTTAATATATATATATATATATATATATCATATTCCTGAAGCAAGGTCCAGTAGTGAGATTATTAATCGCCGTTGATAGTAGATTTAGTTCCAATATAAATATTTTTCCAAATCAAAATTTAACAAAATGCATTTACCCTCACGTCAAATACATGCATGGAAGAGTCATGCAGAAAGGATAATTATAATGAAAACAAAATGAGTATAGCACTTTCATTATCATTTTAATAAAATATAGTGAATTTTTGTTCAAGCGTTTCATTTACAATATCTCTTGTCGTAAAAATCACACAAAAAATGACTGAAATAACATCGGTAGGATAATAAACCTAAAAACAAACAGTTTGAGCGAGTTGAGCTGACTAATTATCTACAGCTGCAGAAAAACGTGTGGAGTAACAGCTTTCTTGTCGTCACATGACCTGAGCCATCCTGCTCCGACTTCGACGCTGGGCTCTAAATTCAAACATGGCGGCCGAATAGGATTTACAATGACTTGAAGAGTAAAAATAGAGCTATAATTATATAGTGTGTGCTTTATACGTGTTGTAATAATTTTTTACAATTGATTTATGCATAGTGAAACGATAATTGCTTTCAAACGTATTATTTTTCTGCAAAACATATTCACATGTAGTCAGTGGTCCGAAAGAATGTCCTATATTTTTGGCGCCATCCGCACTGCATAGCAACCAGTAACAAAATACAAATCTTTAAACAAATATATGAGGATTAAGGTGATAGATGATGATGTACGACACCTTATATTTGACGCAGTCAAATTGCATAGCTAAAACCTCGGTATTAAAGCGTCATCCTACCACGATCGACGGATTACCAGTAAGCATCATTATAATTAAGCGTACTTTCTTTCAGTCATACGGAGACGGTAAAACCACGGGTATTTGAGGACAGGACCCTATCTGTGCCCCCCCCCCCCACCACACACACACACGAAGCGCTTTGAATATAGCGGTTTTCAACTTTACTTCGCCATTTACATATTTTTTATGTATCGAAATATTCACAAAAAAAAAAAGAAAAAAAAAAAGAAAAAAAAACAAAAAAAAAAACAGAAATAACACTATATATAAAACAAGATAACCAACTTCAGCAGGATACTGAAGAGCACCCACCAGGAATTGGTGTCAAAATATCTATGAAAAATGTGCCCATCGGTAATAATTGCAAGTTCCCACTGTCAACGGATAATTTTCCTGCATAACTATTCAAAAGAAATACAAATATAATTATTTCTAATGTCTAAAATGTCAAGATTTCGAATGGGGATTTAGTTATTTTCCTCATTCGAACCTCGATCAACGGAAGTGAACCCAAAACGATATCTATGAGTTCAGCGTAGCGATTTGTTTATGTACAGAGGGGAACGGTAAGAGTATTCCGAGGTTATTTTGTTTACAAATATTTTCGGAAAACTTTTACCTTGCCGTTCTGTATCATATACAATCGCAACATCTTTTCCTAAGTCTGACTTGACCTTCGTGGGCGATGACGTAGCTTTTCATTTGGCTTATACATGCAACTATATCAATTTTCAGATCTCTTGTATCAAACCATTACACTATTTAAAATTTAAGGAAAAAAACTATATCAACGTGACATGGACGTGTCAAGAAAAAACAATGGAAAAATAAAAATTAATGGTTGCACTTCCTGTACTGTTAATAGAGTTTGTTT
Source organism: Solen grandis (assembly GCA_021229015.1). Taxonomy (NCBI): domain Eukaryota; kingdom Metazoa; phylum Mollusca; class Bivalvia; order Adapedonta; family Solenidae; genus Solen; species Solen grandis. The sequence goes on along the minus strand of JAIFHC010000701.1, from coordinate 21,056 downwards.
ATTTATTCTATTTATTTATTTATTATTTTTTAGATAGTATCGTCACTAGAGTTAACCCTAATTTGCCAGAAGAATTCGTTCAATACATGTAAATGATATTGTAATGCTTTGCCCAACTGATATACGTTTATGACTTTACAGATTGTGTCTCTTTGTGTACAAATTCTATTTTCTAGTGGCACATAAATACTGTCAGACGTAAGGCACTTTACCTACAAAAAAAAAAAAATAAATAAAAAAAAAAAAAATAAATAAAAAAAAAAATAAAAAAAAAACTATGAGGTGCCATAATCTAAGATTGTTCAAACTTGGTTTGGATCCTCCATGGATTATATATCTTATGCATGATAAACATTTCGAACGTTATCTTTGCCTTTTAAGATAGGCATACTTGTACAATCAATAATCGACCGGACAATCCCATGTTATAACGCGCTGTTCAAACAACCTACATGTAGGTTTAGATAAGTAAGATAAATAAGAGCGCCGCATGCGGATGCCAACGTTCATCTGTTGTATGTTTTATATTTTTATATTCTATTTATTTATTTATTTTTTTAAATAATAAATTAAGTAAAAATGAATCAGTGAGTTTTATCCTTGATGTCCTTGTAGCCTTTGTAATAGTAAATAAGTATATAAAGTTTGATGACCGACGATTAAATAGTTTAGAAGTAATGGCCAAGGTTACAAATTTTCACGACAAAAAAGACAACGACGACACAAGGGTGATAACAATATCTTGACTTTTTTTCTTTGAAAAACAGGTGCGATGAATTGTTTCTAGCCTGATGACGCCTCAATGTACAGTAAGTTCAAGTAATGTATTCATTTAAATAAGAGTAAACATTGTTTTCTCTACAGTGTAATTGTTCACACTGATTCCAAGATTTTGAGTTCAAATATGGCTACATCCAGCAAACATGCATATGTTTCATTCTCCATAATCCCGTAATCAAATGTTTCAAATGTCGCATGTATATTGTAGTTTATGAATAACAATGTACATCGCAATTAATACAATATAAGCGTTGATTCGAAGTATCAAAGGTGATGCAAAAATGTGAATTTACTGGATATCATGGATATTTTTTTGTGAAGTTAGTTAAATTATGTGGATAACTAGCATTTATCACATATGTATCTTGGAATTAATATGATATCCAATTAACCTAGTGAATAGTGGATATTCACAGGTAGATTTGTCTTGTTAAGAAACCTAGTTAGTGGATGAATTGAAGCGTTCTACTTGCCAGATAATTACTGAAAATATGACATTTTTATAAACAGTTTCGACATAGCTAAGTGGTTAGCGGCTGGCAGAATACGCCACCATAACATCGCTAATAAATTCTTTCACATGCATATTCCCATTACGGTCAATTAAATGAAGTTAATAGACAATCGCAGATCTGTATTATGTAATATGTCTTACTTGTTTACTGAATAGGGGTAGTGTCATTTAGATGTCATTCAATTATATGGCATTCCTTTAACGTACTTATGTAAGAACGTTTTATAAATGAATGCGAACATTGTATAATGTTGATAATGTCAACCGAATAAGAGATATAGCAAGATACCGGCAGAATTTTCCACGTCTTCCGCTTAACAGAAGGGTAGTTCCAGGACTGGTTGGCCCGTGTCTCGATAATGTGACTGGGTATGATGTCATTCCATGTCTATGTATCGTGATTGATCTAAATAATTGAAAAATAGTCGATGGGACGTTAAATCAAAGAAATTAATAATAACAATAATTATAATAAAACATGATGAAAAAAAAAAGTGTAGCATATTTTTTTCAGCTCAAACGTCTAGTCGTTATGAGACTTATTTTAAACATCCAAAAAGTAATATTTTCATTTTGCTAAACTCACATCAGACCACATAACCCTTATTTATCTTCTCATTTTATAGTAGACGTTGCAACAGCTTAAATACGTTATTTTTATTCAGGAAAATGACGTTGTCGTGTTAGAAAATGCCCAAATATATTCAAAATTTATTCGAATTCTTCGAATTGAATTCTTGTGAAAAAATCCAAAGTATTACTTGACCTGGCTTGAATCCTTTAAAATTACTTAGCACAAAGTATTACTTAAAGAAGTTCGCTCACAGAGGAACGGTAAAATAAATAAATAAATAAATAAATAAATAAATAAATAAATAAATAAAGAAAGAAAAAAGGTCATACCTTCCTCAGTAAGGTAGGTAAAGCCTTAGTTTCCCGACAAATAAACACAGCAAGTGTATGTCATATTGCCAAGGAAAACGTCTTTTACAGAAACGCCCACTTCCGGGATATCGGTTTAATAAGAATACGGTTACACAGAAGCAGGTATTTGTTGGCCAAAGTGACACGTTCTGCAACATGACATTTTTACCAGTTCCGGTTTGCAAATTCCTTTTTTTTTTCTTTCAGGTTTTGAGGTTAGCGCATGCGCGAAGAGAGAATGTGGACTGTCACGAAATAATGATTGAATACCATTCGTACGTTTTAGTCTGTAGTGCTGAAATCAATATTTTTAAATGACAGAATGTTGCGTGACCATGTGTTGGAATACGTAATACACACAGATAGTATAAATAGAGAATACTAGGTTAGTGTTGGATAAAGATAAGTTTATCCTGCGAGGCCAAGAAAATATAAACCGCGAGCCTTGGCGAGCGGTTTATTTTTTCTTTGCCGAGCAGGATAAACTTATCTTTATCCAACACTAACCTAGTATTCTATTTATCCTATCATTCTAACTAATAATCTGATAATTTTAAATTAGACACGGAAATAAAAGAAAAAAATCTGGATTCTCCCAACTATCTGCCCTTTAGTATTCTTCCGCGTGTGCAAGCAAACAAACCGTTCTGCGTACACGCCTAAGTAGTCCCAGGATTTAAAAAACGGTTATAACAATTCACGAACTTTTCGAAACTTTTTATTAAGCATATGCGTTAAGCATTTTCAACTTTCAAATACTCGACAAGAAAAAAATATATTTAAAAAGAATAGTATCTTACACGGTTGAGCCCAATACACAAAACACATTTGAACTCAAGAAAGTAGTTCCGATGACGTCAGAGTATATAAAATTTCACGAATGAGTATAAAGCTAAGTTTATTCGATAGGCAGTTTATACCACGATGTGAGTCTGATGATAGGATAAAATAATCTTACTTATTGATCATCTGTTAACGAGCTGCTTTAATTATTCTCAGGGCGAATTCCATCATCATCATCATCATTATTTCTGGCTAAGTTGACATACATAAGTATCTAAATGATTAACATAAATTATTTGCTATATAATATAAGAAATGTAATATATTTTGTAATTTTCTTTGAGAAAAAAAAAGTGATAAAATTTGACTCTCAGTATTTAAGTATTACTTATCGCTAGGTTTTGTTGGTGGAATTCGAGCAATGACATGTGAATTTTTTCTTGAAATTTTCAGTAAAAACAAATCTTAGCAATATCAATAACTATTGTGCACTCGTTTACTTAATAAGTGTTTGCTATGATCTCAATGTCGCATAGCTACCTTATCTCCAAATGATACATGCGGGGAAATACAACCGGATCAAATCGCACTTAAAACAAAAACCCGACACCCATCGCCTTGTTTCTTAAGAGCTGTAGAGGAGATTTGGAAAAAAAGGTAAGGTTGATTATTCAATGTGTATTTATCAGATATTAATAAGAATTACATAAAGATCTAATAACATGTTGTAGATGTTAATGTTTGGAATTAGAATAACGTCCATATTAAGAACCACGATACAGATGTATCATTTATATTTTTTTTTTGTAAATTATCTCTAATTACCTTTAAAGTTCGAATGATGTGAAGTTATTAATCTTGACTATAGATACACAGACATCGAATTATCGACTTCAAAAATGATATTTTAGCATTTCTTGTTTATTTAAACTACCGTTCTCGGTGGCCGAGTGGGTAGAGCATCCGCCGCGGAATCGGTGTGTGTGTGTGGGGGGGGGGGTGTAAATCCCCGACGACAACATTCGTAAAAATTGGTAGTGTTATAGCTCTCTTGCTTGGCGTTCAGCATCATGGCAGTTGCAGGACTGGTTGTCCTGTTGTCGGGATGATGTGATACCATCATACCACAAGTCTACGGCATGATATTGCAGTGTGGCAGCCCTATCTCTGTCGCAAGTAGGCATAGTATAAAAATGCCCGAAATACTGTTAGCGGGACAATAAATTCAACAAGAAACAAGCGTTATTTGAGCTACATATACACTGCTTAAGATCAATAACTGTTTTCCTATCTTAAAATAAGTGCTTTATTTATTTATTTATTTATTTATAGTTAAATAATGTCCTGACTTTATAATGTATAAGTCCTTGATACACATTTTAAGCAGCACAGCTTCTGTGATTACATTCCGCTTTTTACAAAGCATGATCTAGTAAAATCGCCCACGATGCAACAGAAAGATTACTAAGGGGTCTTTGCCAGGTCGTGATATATCACAACTGGTCTTAGGCTTGGTGTTCAGCATAAAAGTACAACAGACTTGGTGTCAGGACAAAATGACTGGATGTGGTATAGTGCCTCTTGTCTACAGCAGCCGTCAATAAACATCACGTATATAACTGCATACGGTCTATGTTCTATTGCCTATATATAAATACGCATAAAATATGGCGGTATGACATTACCCCCCAACACACACACCACCACGACCACCACCAACACCAAACAAATAAGCCCAAAGATTAAATGAAACTTAACTAAGCTATTCTCATAGTCCAAAGTCTTACTATTCCTCAATATCATATGAAGGTGTAACTAAGATATTTCCGAAAGTTCAATGGATGCTTAGCTAAAAAACTCTCATGGTTATATGACACCGTATAAACGTGAAGCATACGTTATACATGGTTATATCCTGCACACTATCTACGACTTATATTAAATTGAGGGAAACAAGTTCAGTTGAAGTTAATCATTGAGAAAACTCCAGTCCCTTCTTTACAGACCATATGTAACTAGGAGTTCTACTTTAACATGTTGTGTAAGTGATTGTGATAAATAGATTAGTGTTAGTTTGGTTAAAACTTATTCATTTATACATACATATAGTTTAAAATCAAATTCTTAGTCAATGTCCATCTGTGAAGGAGCTGCTTTAAAGCGCATAGGCGGCTATAATAGCCCTACTTAACTGAAGTTTAAAGTATGAACGCCAGATTTGAAGATTATAAGACACTATCATGATAGTTCCTGCAGGACAGGGGTACCTTATCCAGTCACATTAACCATACACTGGGCCAAGCAATACTGTATGATATGTTAGATCTACAAAGCTATTTTTTCTAATTTTCCGCTGGGTCCAAATATACATAATATAAGTAGGAATAAGGTTGTCCGGAAACATGATCACATAACACAAGGGGGCAAACACAATTTTAGGGAACATAATTAGCGGGTCGTGTGTTCGATCCTTGGTCGCGATATGCCAGCATTGTTAGAGAATGTCATGACCATTCAGGTAACTTTCGGGAATTCTCGGCCCCGTATCAGGATAATATGCACGTCATCTCCAGTTATATAACGCAGTATCATGTGTGTCTGAGCAGATGTCTTTGACACTAACCAAGCTAACACAACCGATAACTTTGTATGAAAGCAATTGAGCATTGATATTTTATTTATCTATGTATATATTATATTAATATGTGGGTACTGATCATAAATAAATATCCGCTACCAAAACAGTTGATTTCATATATTCAGTTTAAACTACCTGTATTTTACCGTAAGACAAATCCTTAGGGGCAGGCTTAACAAGACCATGTCAAGTATTAGTATGAGGCTATAGTATAGACACGTTAGCGGTATAGGTTGCTGTGTGGATAGAATTCTGGTAGCGGGAGCCCATGAGTTCAATCCCTGGTCGCTACATACAAAACTTGCAGAAGTGGTATCGGTATGGTTCCCTACCTTTCTGCTCCACATATTGAAGTTGCATATAGGCAAAGGGATATGAAAATATGTCTCGTGGAGTCAATAAATGACACAATACTCTTTATAGGATGATGTAATCATGAAACAGGTACCCATTTATCTAGGAACGCACGAACAAATACATTAACTCACAAGCGCATGAACGCAAACACATACATGTAGCAGGCATATTGGCAAACAAACATACTCTGAAATCATTGATTTTCGTGGGTCACTAATTTTCGTCGAGTTTTGCGTAGGTTTAATTCACGAGTAAAAAACAACAACACGAAAATCATTCATTTGATCCACCTGAAGTTTTTACAACAAGAACCGACAAATAAATGTACTCACGAAATTCCCTTAGAAACCTATTCAACGAAATTTAATATCATCGAAAAATTATTTTTTTTACAAAATCAATTTATACTGCCTTATTTGTATAATAAGGATTTTACGATAAATCGCATGGTTTTTGATTGGTTGCACCAAATTGTGTTTCATACTAACCACGTGCTCTTCATACCTGCATTGGTCTGTATGAGCTATTTCTATCCTAACTGGCTAGAGGTTTATTTTTGATAATGGGTTGTTTATTTCCAGTGTTAGAACGTTTCTTGTTACATTACCAATCGTTCAAATATTTGATCGAGTAATTGTTACGGAACATTATGATAAATTATATATGTCCTTACTGAACGTATATTTTGCTTAAACAACAACAACTAAATTACCTCCTGGATACATATCCACGAAAAGTGGCAAAGTTTTAACAAAAGCATTTTTACGAAGAAAACAAATTTTATTCTCATAAATTCATATTATCTTGGTACCGTTCATGACTATGTTATTTATTTGGTAAAATAAAACGGTGACATATAGGCCCAATTGGCCGAGTGTACCAATCATAATACGTTTGTGTATGATTATCACACATATTTGTATGTGTTTGTGCGTGGGTGTTGTTATTGTTACAAGTATAACGATAATAGATAAACCTTTACTTACTTACTTACTTACTTACTTGCTTGTATTATTAATACCATTGAAAGTGTAAAGTTCTACCAGCGATTTGAACAACAGTGCGGAAATCTTTTCTTATTACAAGATGACTTTTCATCAGTAGACTCTGTTCATAGTATTATTAAAAATGTCTCTAATTCTGTAGTAATGACCAGACCAGTTGAAAACATTAAAAATGTCTCTAATTCTGTAGTAATGACCAGACCAGTTGAAAACATTAAAAATGTCTCTAATTCTGTAGTAATGACCAGACCAGTTGAAAACATTAAAAATGTCTCTAATTCTGTAGTAATGACCAGACCAGTTGAAAACATTAAAAATGTCTCTAATTCTGTAGTAATGACCAGACCAGTTGAAAACATTAAAATGTCTCTAATTCTGTAGTAATGACCAGACCAGTTGAAAACATTAAAAATGTCTCTAATTCTGTAGTAATGACCAGACCAGTTGAAAACATTAAAAATGTCTCTAATTCTGTAGTAATGACCAGACCAGTTGAAAACATAAAAATGTCTCTAATTCTGTAGTAATGACCAGACCAGTTGAAAACATTAAAAATGTCTCTAATTCTGTAGTAATGACCAGACCAGTTGAAAACATTAAAATGTCTCTAATTCTGTAGTAATGACCAGACCAGTTGAAAACATTAAAAATGTCTCTAATTCTGTAGTAATGACCAGACCAGTTGAAAACATTAAAATGTCTCTAATTCTGTAGTAATGACCAGACCAGTTGAAAACATTAAAAATGTCTCTAATTCTGTAGTAATGACCAGACCAGTTGAAAACATTAAAAATGTCTCTAATTCTGTAGTAATGACCAGACCAGTTGAAAACATTAAAATGTCTCTAATTCTGTAGTAATGACCAGACCAGTTGAAAACATTAAAAATGTCTCTAATTCTGTAGTAATGACCAGACCAGTTGAAAACATTAAAAATGTCTCTAATTCTGTAGTAATGACCAGACCAGTTGAAAACATTAAAAATGTCCTAATTCTGTAGTAATGACCAGACCAGTTGAAAACATTAAAAATGTCTCTAATTCTGTAGTAATGACCAGACCAGTTGAAAACATTAAAAATGTCTCTAATTCTGTAGTAATGACCAGACCAGTTGAAAACATTAAAAATGTCTCTAATTCTGTAGTAATGACCAGACCAGTTGAAAACATTAAAAATGTCTCTAATTCTGTAGTAATGACCAGACCAGTTGAAAACATTAAAAATGTCTCTAATTCTGTAGTAATGACCAGACCAGTTGAAAACATTAAAAATGTCTCTAATTCTGTAGTAATGACCAGACCAGTTGAAAACATTAAAAATGTCTCTAATTCTGTAGTAATGACCAGACCAGTTGAAAACATCATTAGTGATGTGCTTTTCGTAACAACGAAACAAAGCGACATACCAAAGTCATAAAAGTGGCACTGTTATAACTCCTTTGATCGTGCTTAGCATATAAGGGTAGTTGCAGGACTGGTTGGTCCGGTGTCAGGATAATGTGACTGGGTGTGGTATCATGCCACATGTCTACGGCGTGATACTGCAGTGTGGCAGCAATATATCTGTCTCATGTAGGCATTGTCTCCAAATGACTGAAATACTGTCGGTGGGACGTTTAATCCAACAAGCAAATATTTACATACAGGGAGTTTAAATATTTTCCGCTAAGAAATGATACATGCCATTTTGACAAATATCCTCAGCTGTAGGCTGTTAACTTTCTTAAGTGTTTTCTAAAAAGTCCATATAAATCAAGCGTGTCTACGGCCTAATTTCCTTTTTTTTCTTTTTTTTTTCAAACAGTTTTATGTATTTAATCTGAAGATAAAACTTCATTAAGTTATCGGGAAAACTTAAAATGCATTCATTAATCTATAAAATAAAGATACATTTTTTCAATAGGTAATGCATTTGGAAGACTTAGGGTATGCAAGATGCATGAAATCTTCAGACAGTAAGCTACTAAGGCGGTGTAAATATCAATGTAAAAAAATCAGCAGCAGGAACAACAAGGACAATGATAACGAAACAAATCAGCACAGATAAGTTTTTATCTGGTACGGGATTTAGGTACAATTCCTTCCCTATATTTATTATTTCCCTTGATAACATTTTTGTATTGACGATATGTATAAAATTCAACAAATATTTACAAGGATTAACAATGTAAATTATGCTAAACTGAAGAGTTAAATTTACCCATTTAAAGCACTATATCATAACCAGCTTACATACTTGGACCGCAGATTGTGTCTGGGGCCGTCAATTACGCATGTCCGATTCGGCCATATGTATAGTGGTTGTGTGTTTTACACTTTCTACATTATGCTGTACTATGCATTTTAGTCCCCTATCAGTTTTCACACCGAAGGAGACTATAGGTTTGCCCTCCGTCTATCTGTCAGTCCGACTGTCCGTCCGTCTGTCTTTCAGTCCGTCCGTTCGTCCGTCCGGATGTCCGGAAATCTTGATCTCGTGATAACTTAAAAAACGTGTAAGATAATATTATGAAACTTAGTATATGAATAGATGGAAGTATGGCGATTCAGCACGTAACTTTGTCTTTGTTTTCTTGGACCAATTTCTGGTTGCTATGGTGACGGTAAAATTATGCACCTCGCCGGTAGGGGGGGGGGGGGGGGGGGCTCATGTGTTGCATGCAACACCAGTTACTTGTTTAACTGCGGTTTCATTTATTTTTCAAGTTCACTTTGTGCACCTGAAATCTGAATATTTTAAGGTATCAAAACATCTTCTAAAACATATTTTTACTAAGCTTTATTGTATCAGGTTGCTTGCAAGGTCCGTTAACCAAGTTTATAAAACACGTGGTCTACGAATTTACGGAGGGGCTATCAGATACCCATTAAATGTGTTGATATTTTTTTAATAACGATATAAGATTTACTTATTTTTAATCTTATTTTTTACATCAGTTAATACAAGTAATTGTTTCTAAAAGTTCTTTTTTAAACATACTTCACATCATCATTCACATCACGCTCGATTTCGCTACTACAAACACTACCGTACGCACGAACGTGCACACCGAATATCGTATTAAATATTGCCAATTAATACAAGATAATGTACCCACTGAAGATGTTAATACGAATGATATGATACGGCAATTACATCATCTCTTTCATCATCAATTTATGAACACGACCTGAAATGGTGATTTTTGGCCATTCGTTATATTTACAATAGATTTCTCTTGTAGACAAAACTTCCACAAATGGACTGAAATACTGTAGGTGGACTTAAAGCATAAGAAATAATGCACGTCATATACAGACCGTACTGTAAACAATTGTCCAATTGATATATGACTTTTTCGAGATATTTTGTGTACGTGAAGTATTTTCTAATGGGACATAATGTCTGACGTTAGCACTCAACGTCAAAATACCTTGTGCGGTGTAAATATCTAAGATTTGCAAATAGTTGTATATGCACTTCACCTGTTACATAATAGACATGTCATTGCCATTACATTGTTAGATAGGCGAGTATGAAGAATCGATTTTCGATAACTGCTTGTAATAACGCTATGTCCAAAACAGATTTTATATATACAAAAATGGGAAATAATCTACAATGAAGATTTTGCAGCATGATAAAGGCTCAAGTGCCTGGATGTTTCGCTTCTCATCAATGCGTTCCCGGGTTCCTAGTCAAGTATGTGAGAGGGAACAGTGGTCGCCCGTCATGACATGTTGATTTTCTCAGGGTTTTCCTCTTCCCTCCCACAAAAAAAATACCACATACGCCACCACCAGAGCCATCGAGTGTGATAAATATAAGTTTTGTTAACTACATTTTCGTAGTCGATGTAACATTCGATGTAAATACAGTTTAAACCTTTAAAAGGCCCAGTGCAGAGATTACAGCTAAGTACACAGGCAACAAAATGTTTTTAATCAGAACTAACACTTTTATCTCTACCCGGTCAAGGAGATATCATTAGTTCTTCCTTTCGTGAACGTATTTTTAAAATCAACAAGACTTAAACATCATAAATGAATGTTCATGTTGGTGACATTGTTTAGATTTCATAATGGAGACATGTATCACTATAGGGCTAGTTCATTTACCATTAAATGACTTCTGATTGTTTGTAGCAATGCCGACGTCAGGGTATATACACATCATGTCATTGTATTCAAATATGATCACACCTAGCAAACATTTATATTATGTATATTGTCCCGTAATTAAATGTTTCAAGGGCTTATTTGTACACACCTTGAAGAAAAAGAAAATATGTAGCACCGACACACTATGCTCAGAGCAGCATGTTGATTGTTAGTATACATTGGTGTCATTCCTGTGTATGACTTTCATTTAAAGTCCTCCTTTAGAACGTTAACATTGTATGTTATTGCTATTTCTGTCATCACAATATGTACTGTCATTTTCATTTTTTTCCCATGTCAGGAAAATGTATTTGTGCTGTTTGGTATCCTGCTACTTGTGTGAGGCGTGAACTATATCAAAATGACTTTACTATTGTCGAGGGGAGGTACACAAATAACATGATACACTTAAATAGAGATACAGTAAAATATCAGTTCAAATGTTTACCTGGATACTGTGTTATCAGTATAAATTCAGTGAAATGATAAACATAGTCTAAGAAACGAAAGTCCACATCAGACCACATTGCTTTGTTTAATCTTCTCATTTTAGTGTAGTAGACGCGAATGCTGCGAATATTGCATTGTTTAACAAATGATACGAGTTGATGGCCTAGAAAGACATTCATTCCTTAAGATAAATTCGTGTAAATGATTTGGAACTATTGTTTGAACATTCTATTAAGACGATTTTTTATAAATATATATTTTTCAATAAAATCTAATGCAAATCAGTTTCCACGTGTTTGAACAATATCGACACCAATAAACACACTATCTTTCACTGATCGTTTAATCTATAAATGTTTGGTATTAATAGCAAAGTCGCTTAGAAACCTTATCTCCAATTAATACATGCGGATATAACAACGGGTCAAAACATACTTAAAGCAAATTCAACGATTTTTTCTTTCAAAGTTAAAGAGGACGTTTGAAAACAAGTACAAATGTAAGGTATTCTGATTTACTTGAAACTTATGTATCCATTATCAATATGAAATTCATAAAGTTGTATAATATGTTTTGATATAATAAAAAAATCTGGGATTTTTATATCCATATATTTGACATATTTACCATTAAGATTAAATACAAAAGAAATATGGCCGAGTGGTTAGAGCGTCCGCCTCGGGTGCGGGAGGTCGTTGGTTCGATCCCCAGCCGCGACATACCAAAGTCGTAAAAAATGGTACTGTTATAGTTCCCGTGCTTGGCGCTCAGCATATAAGGGTAGTTGCAGGACTGGTTGGCACGGTGTCAGGATAATGTGACTGGGTGTGGTATCATGCCACATGTCTACGGCGTCATACTGCAGTGTGGCAGCACTATATCTGTCTCAAGTAGACATCGTCTCCAAATGACTGAAACACTTTCGGTGGGACTATCAACCCAACAAACAAACAAAAGAAATATGTTAATTTTATAATATCAACCCTTAACGTCATTAATATTCACGTGAAAATTTATGAATTTATAAATATCCATTTTGAACTTAAAATGATATATGAAACAATGTTTTCTTTGTCACGTCGATTATGTAGATGTTAAACTAAATTATTATATCAGGAAACATAGGAAACCCTGATCAGATAGTTCCTGCTATTTCTTTTATCTTTTATTGGTTTACAAAATAAAAAGAGAAATTCGATATCCCATTTTGTCGTGAACGTTCAATGTAGGACCGTGTAAAGCGTTTCGTGAAGTAAACCCCGGCGTTTTGTAAGGAAGAAGTTGAAAGCCAACATTATATCTCCACCATATGTTTTTTATATCTTTGTCATCATAAATAGCTCACCACATTTCCAACGTTTCAGTCATGCGATGATTTCTGTTTATACTTGATAGCGATCAATTATAACCACCTAAGATTGAGCATGTGGATGCTGCTTTGCCTCTTTGTCTGTCTGTTAAACGTAAGATAACTCAAATGCCTTTGGACACATCATCTTTGAAGCATGATCAATATAAATAAAAAAAAAGTTTGTATCTCTCCGTCGTTAATGTCTTTATTTCCTGTCAAAACAAATCGGCAAGTAGAGGTCATATTGCACGGGAAAACGACTTTTAGTAAGCACCACTTCGGGGAAATCGGTCACATATTGAATACGGAATGCCCGAAGGATGTGCTCGCGGTACCATGTGACACGACCGAAACATGGCGTCCTCACCAATTCCAGGTAGCGAATTTGTAAGTTCAGCCTGTGAAGTCAGCGCATGCGCGAAGAGGGAAGGTGATATGTCATGTGACGGCACGAGAAAATAGAACTTCTAGATGAAAGTTCTGTAATTCTAAATATAGTTCCAAGACCATTCGAAACGCTATTGTCAGTGATGGGGAATCCAACCACTTTTTTTTCACAATCACGAATTGTTTCATTAGGTGGCAATACGTTTGTGGTCACCAAATGGAAGATATTGATAGATAATAATGTGTTGATAGACGTTATACGCATATATCAATCTACTTCTAAGTCAATGACCATTTGTGAACGAGTTACTTTAAACTTAAAAATGGAAAAATCTTATGGAAAACTTATTACTCAAGACTTTTGGATTATATATGTACATATTCTCTCACCTACGATCGATTGTGTCGAGATAGTCAATATATTGTGCTTGATATATGTATAGTAAACTCTCTATCCTTGTGATCTAATCGGACTGCTAAAAATTGTGACAATATTGCTGAACTATACAGTGAAGAAAATATGTCGGATTGCTTAATTTAAATATTTGACCTGCAACCACAATCTTATCGTTGTATTTACTCACCTGTTGAGCGGGTTCCATGAGATAGCATGCGTGAAATATATAGACCTGGGTATTTGATCTTTAGCTGACGAGCCTTGAGGAACTTGTATTTTGATAAAATTGTGTCTATATAAATAGATTGCATATGCCTCTCTATCACAAACTGCTCTTTAGTAGGATACAAGAATAATTTTGATGCAAATCATCAAAGACACCGAGCATGTTTTTGTCATTTCAGAATATGTTGATATAATACAAGTATCATTTACAAACAGCTGATCTAAGTACAAGTAGTTTCATTTTGCAATGATACATATTATTTTGCCATATGTCCTCAGCCGTGGGCCGTTCGGTTTAGATCTTTCTAAAGTGTGTTTTGAAAGTACATGTAAATCAAGAGTGCATTAGGAATAATAACCATAAGTATCTTCTTTTTTTTTCAAATATATTTATTTATTAAATCTGAAAAAAATACTCCGCGGTTGCGATTTGTACCCACGACCTCCTGCTCGCGGACCCTCTAACCTGTAAATAAATTGTTTATCTTGAGATTGACAATGTCAGCAGATTTAATAGTTAAATGTGTTTTGTCTTTACTTATTCTTATTTGAGTGACATATAGAGGATCTAGACGATCAGTAATCGTTTACGAAAATAATAATAATAATAATAACAATAAATTGTTTGCTAGAATGATGATAGCGAACAAGTATAACATTTATATTAAATAGTAGACGTAAACGTGTTATTATTAATTAATTCATCATCATATCACAAGCCTATATATATATAGAATGACAGCCCCACACAGATTATAAAAAGTGTAATAAAACGCAAACACACACGCACCTACCAGTACCAAAGTGGTTTGAGCCTAAATAGGGAGGTCGTTGGTTCGATTCCCGGCCGTGACATACCAAAGTCTGCCACATGCCACATGTCTTCGGAGTGATACTGCAACGCGGTAACATTATATATTATCTGTCTCAAGTGGACATAGTCTCCAAATGATTGAAATACTGTGGGTGGGACGTTAAACACAGAAAAAAAGACATAATTTGCTGTACGCGTTCAATACTTTTAGAGTTTGATTTTCTTTTGTTAACGGAATCCAAAATGGAAATTAAGAGAAAAGAAAAACAGATTTTGAGGCCTGGTACACTTTGATATACAGTTGCGAATTCCGGACAATCTCAAATCCTGAATCTTCTGAAAAACGGACAACTTTCTTGGCCCCGACATTCCTCTCCTGTTTTCAAAATAACGGGACTTCTAAATTCTGAAATCTGGACGATATTGTTGTAGCTGTTTTATATCAATGAAATTTTATTACCAAAATCCAGAAAGTGCATAAAGTCAACAGAAAGTGCAGAAACAGAAAATCAAATGATGATCACATTGAGAACTAATATTAGCTAGAACCGCAAGCGGCATCTCGGTTTTCGCTTTTTTGAAAACTTTATTTCAACGCAGGCACAGTATTCAATTTGGAAGAAGAAAAAAAAAACGAAAAATAAAAAACGCCTTGAAAAGGCGGCGGCGAAACCTTAAAAAGATAAAACACGAGGTTATTGGCCCTAAACCATGGCTTTAAACCATATAGCTTCAATAATCACATACAGGATACATATGGAATCGATAAAACTATATTACTGGTCACAGACAATAGTTTTCAATCTGAGATTTAATGGTGGCAAACAGGATGATATTGAAATGAGTTTGTTGACTGGTTGTTATATAAAACTTTTACATTTCACTTGAAAATTGTAATAAATATATAAATACATACATACATATATAAATAGAATGCGACAAGGATAAATGCAGTGACTAAGAACCAAGACTCTACTAAGCCCAGTTTTTTTCAATTATTTCCTTCGTTATTTATTTATCTTTTTTTTCTCTTTTTTTTTAATTATGTCTTA
Source organism: Solen grandis (assembly GCA_021229015.1). Taxonomy (NCBI): domain Eukaryota; kingdom Metazoa; phylum Mollusca; class Bivalvia; order Adapedonta; family Solenidae; genus Solen; species Solen grandis. Next base: position 5,241 of record JAIFHC010000701.1, on the reverse strand, counting down.
TGGCATAGGTATATAGATCCAATATCAGATTTTATGACTTCCATAGATCTACTAAATTTTATCAGGCTACACAAACAAGGTATTTTATTACTCACGCCTGCTTAAAAATCGTTTTCATACTCACAACCTTCGAAATTGGTGAATAGTTCAGGACTCGGTAAATAGTTCAGGACTCGTCCGTGCTGCAAGTGTTTTGCCTTTTTATAGCGTAAGGCCTAAAACCTAAGGACTAAATCATAACATCTAGCTCATCACGTATAATACCTGAATCAGAACACAAAACGTCAAAAAGACAAAATGGCCCTAATAGGCTTCCGTAGTATATTGAACATGGTAAGGAACGGAATCTGACAGGGTCGTAACTTTGCACATATGTATGCTACCATTTTATTTTAATAGTTCAATCAGTCTGATATTTGATTTACACACGGAACGTAGATTTACTGTCAAAAGACAACTCTAACGAAGAAATGACACCAAATATCAATAATGTGTACATTTTATAAGTCTGCTCCACTATCCACTTCCGGTTTGTTTTTTCGGCGGTTCTGATTGGATGATTTAAAACATCTACGCATGCAATTTCCCACAATCTGTCGATGTCAATGTCACGTCGTTCAATCAGATCTCTTGATTAAAATCTACAAGTACAACAACAACTTACGCCCCCCAAAACCGGATGTTGGTAGTGGAGCAGACTTATGAAAATGTAAAAAAAAATATATTTCGCGTTATTACTTCGTTTTGGTTTGCCGTCTGACAATTATTCGTTATAATATGTGTTAATTGGATATCAGATTGATCGAATTGTGCCTAGAATATGATAGTAGCATGTATGTGTACAAAGTTACGCCGTATGTAATCAAGTGATGTCAGAATCCGTTCCTTACTATGTTTTAATATAAAGTATCGCAGAAAAAATATGTACATGTATATTTTTGATAATCAAGACAAGCGGTTCTAGTGCCAGTGATTAAAGCCATTGCAACAACACGATACTATCCGAGCTCTACAAAATTATTCATGATCTAGTTACGTTTTATCCCGACCCTCACTTCTCATGTCTTTAGCCTCCAGAGAAAAAACTCTTTTACAAAATTACAGTCTTAACCAATTTTAATTTATTTCAAATCTGGCATTGCCCTGGATCAGTACAGGGTGTACAATGTGTACAAATAATGAAAATAAACCTTTTTGCGTATGATTACAAATGTACAAGATAATACAAAAATTATCTCACGGGGAAAATATAATATATGCCATCGAAACTTAAAATAATTATGAAAAAAAACTTGTAATAGAAGGTTACTCAATTAGTTTACAAAAAAAAATAACTTTATACGAGGCCTTCCTAGGAAACCCAAATCCCGATATCTTAGGCCAATGGTAACATTTCTGATAATAATAATAAAAAAAAAAAAAATATAAACTCATTTATAAAGGGTGCTCGTGCATGCATTGTACTTCTTATTTTTGTCGGAGGAAGGGGGACTTTTCCTTTTACGCATTACACATCGTCATTTGCAGAGAGAGAGAAAGAGTGTTTAAAAATTATTCGAAACTAAAATCTGTGTTTATTTTTTTTTTATTTATTTATTTATTTTATTTATTTATTTATTTATTTATTTATTTAAACAAGAATGTGTTTTGAAACACAAAGAGCTAGGTACGTGCTGTCACTGTACTTTACGAAGCTCCCCCGTTTACACCCTCAGTTGTATCTATTTATATCGATACTTATGTTGCATATCAATGACGTAGCGCGTGTTAGTTTCATATTTTCTAAACAATGTCAAATTGATCCTTGGATAGAATCGAATCACGTTGTGCAAGAATCATAGAGTCAGTATTCAGTTCACGCCAGTGTAAGAAGCTATTGAAAGAAAAAAAAAACACAATATCTCATCTTTCAATTATATATATTTCTTAATACATGAATGCATTCCCTATCAATGTCATAATTTGTCAATGGTAATTAAAAACAAATTGAAAAAGAAGAAAACTATCAAAAAACCATCGACAGTAAAATATTATTTCAAAGGGACGTCTTGAATTCTCGACAGTGAATTCTTTCATACAGAGAGTCCCTACAGTTTTTGTGGGTTTTTTTTGTTGTTGCCAATTTAGGAAGAAAACCCTCTACGGGGGAGGGGGGGGGGGGGCGATACCCCTAACCCTTATAACCATCAAGGGTGAATTCCACTATCAGATAAATAAAATATCAAGTATGGCTCTAAATAACTTCCGTTTGTTTGTTGGGTTTAACGTCCCACCGACAGCATTTTGAAGTCATTTGGAAACGATGCCTATTTGAAACAGATATTGTGCTGCCACAATGCAGTATCATGCCGTATACATGTGGCATGATACCACACCCATTCACATTATTCTGACACCTGGCCAACCAGTCCTAGAACTACCCTTATATGCTGAGTGCCAAGCAAAGGTGCTATACCAGTACATGTATCATTTTTTACGACTTTGGTATATCGCGGTCGGTGATCGAATCCACGACTTCCGCTCCCGAGGCGGAATCTCTAACCACTCGGCCACCGGGGACAGTAAATGTCTTCCGTACAAATGATCGTTTAGAAGTAAAATAAACTAATAGTAATAACAAAACAATAATAATAATAATAAGTTTATGATAACAAAGTAACTCAAGTCAGGAGGCCTCAAACAATTCATTAATTTTTTATTTTGCAAGAAACGTTTCTTCTTAAATGTTTTAGATTTTAACTCCATAAACAACAGCAACAAAAACTGATAACTGTCCTAAGTGAAAATTGGCTTCACATTTTGTGAGACTTTATGCTTATTATCTTCATAGATGCCCAAATTAATTTCTTTCAAATATATTAATAGTTGATTTTTTTCCCAAAACATTAGTCGAATAAAACGTCCTTTCCATATGAGTCTTTTATATATTAAACATATATTATGATACATGAATAATAATAAAACAGTGATTAATCTAGATGTGAGCCCAGCGTCTAAAACAAATAAATATCGAGAAGACGCACAATTTCAAAATATGTGCGTCCCGTCGGACGCATGCAAATTTGATACATTGAAACTCGAATTATCACGGCTAATGATTTGTATGCACGGGTTAATCGTTTTGATTTCATTATGGTTAATAGTCTAGTTTTTTTCCGCAGGTGAGCGCGACTACCCCTGATATCAGGCAGTCGATGAGCAACATGCTTTGGTTTTGCCGAGATATCATCCCTACTGCGACTGGCGTTTACATGCACTGAAATACACACGAGTGTGAATATCCTGTCGCGTGCATTTGATTGACTCAGCCAACAACATATCAATTATTTATCACAGCATCCATTTCTTGACCGAGATGTGCCATGTTTGATTTAATAATAATCGTGCATGAAGTTTATCAAATTAGTGAAAAGTACTGATTTCGGCAATAAAGTTAGAAAGAAATGAATGACTGAGATACAATCATAAAATTTTATGGGTAAAATTTAAATGGGAGTCATTGAAAAAAGACGTAAATGAATTGGCCCCGGAATGAGGATAATGGCGAAATGAATGGTAGCGATTAAATAAAGAAAATAAAACAATGGATTTACTTCCCAGAGCAGAAAAGATTGATGTCTTAACGTCCGAATGTTTTGTTTTTTTCTGTCCCAACGTCTGTTAGTGTGTCATTTGGGTCATCGTGTTTTAATGATTGAAATCCAGCTCGGGTATATTTTTCGTACTGGCCTCCATTCTGGTGAAAAAAAAAGAAAACATCTTTCCAACATCTTCCTTTAGCATTTCTTTTTCGTATTTTTAGTTTAAAAACATTTTTTTAATTAAAAAGCTCAATTCTTGCCACAGACATAGCACAAAAACGTGCGTTCAGGTTTTGAAAAAGACAATATATATGCTTTTTTTTTAATTTACTGGTTTTGTTGTTGTTCTTTAAATTTTGGGACATTTTTGCTGGATCTCATTGATCTAGCTATGGGACTCATGGACTCATAATTTCAAACATGTGAGTCCTTGGTTTCATAACAGGGATTCTTTTTAGATTAATCACTGATAAAAAAAGAATATCACTGAATAAATAAGAACAGCAAAAAAAAATCACCACCACCTCAACAACAACAACAGAGTATTTATCGTGGTAATATCATTTCCTAACATACATATCTCTTTAATCTACTTTTTTCTTATATAGATTATATGCATCCATTTTTTTTTTCATTTAAATCGTGGTATCATGCCACTTGCTTTCTTCATGATTCAACTATTTTGATTGGTTTGGTTGCAGCAAATCGTGTTTCATGTTTTCCACGTGATCTGCGTGTCTATATTTGTCGTATAATCTATTTTTAGCTCAACTTGACTGAGTGACTCGAGGTTACACAGTTACTCCGTACAAAACATTCATGTATTTTCTGAACATGATGTTATATTTTGGTGCTCGCTTTGCTATTTAATAGATTATTACAGTATCTAAAACTTCAACTGTTTAATTAAATAATCACATATTATATTTAAAAAAAATCTTTTCGAGTGCTATATTGTAGAATAATGCACGACGTTAAGTTCAGATGCGCAGTAATCTATTATCACGAAGGCCGGAGTAGTGGGTTCAATCTCCGGTCAGGACATACCATCATTAAAATGGTTCTGGTATGTTTTCCTTTCCTGGTTCTCAGTATCAGGGTAGGACTGGTTGTCAAGGTGATGAGATAATGTTACTGAGCGTTCTGCTGTTAGATCAATTGCATCTTGAGTCAGCGTTATAAGTATTTAAATAGATAATTCTATTACTTCAAAATACAGTATATATAATGCGTATCATTACTTATTTTATTATTCCGTATACCGTGAAATCATTCATGCTAATGGTTGATTTATTTTCGTCGTTTTCCTGATTTTTTATCCGGATATATTACCCCTAGGAAAACTGTTCATTAATCAATCACTGTGTTTTTTTTTAACACTAATCCATAAATAACCATCAATGTACCAGCTGTATTTTCTGTTATACAGAATCATCGAAATTAAGTGTCAACGAAATATAATGATTTTATAGAAACCGTGATCAGTCTATCTGTGCAACAATTCTAGACAGCGCAATGACAGATCCGTTCATGTCCGTTAATTATGCTCACCAAAAATAATTGGCTAAGTGTCCTTTATGATAAATGCATGAACATTTACTCAGTAGGGAAATATAAACACAAATAAAAACATTCACAGGTCATGTGTTAAAATGTCCAA
>JAIFHC010000700.1:0-50000 GCA_021229015.1 Solen grandis | reverse complement strand
TACTACAGTGTATGTTGAAGTGTCACCGTGTAAGTGTCATACTGCATTGTAGATTGAAGTTTCACCGTGTATGTGTCACACTGACTTGTAGATTGAAGTTTACCGTGTAGGTGTAAAACCGCATTGCAGATTGAAGTTTCACCGTGTATGTCATACTGCATTGTAGATTGTTTCACCGTACAGGTGTCATAATGCAGTGTAGATTGAAGTTTCACCGTTTAGGTGTCATACTACAATGTATGTTGAAACATGTAAATGTCAAAATGCAGTGTAGATTGAAGTTTCGCCGTGTAGGTGTCATAATTTTAACAGCAATGTATAGGTGTTGTACTGCATTTTAAATTGAAGTGTCAAAATGTAGGTTTCATACTGCATTGTAGATTGAAGTTTAACCATGTATGTATCATACTACAGTACATGTTGAAGTGTCAACGTGTAGGTGTCATACTCCAGTGTATGTTGAAGTATCAACGTGTAGTTGTCATACTAGTGTATGTTGAAGTGTCAACGTGTAGGTGTCATACTGCAGTGTATGTTGAAGTATCAACGTGTAGGTGTCATACTGCAGTGTATGTTGAAGTATCAACGTGTAGGTGTCATACTACAGTGTATGTTGAAGTGTCAACGTGTAGGTGTCATACTGCAGTGTATGTTGAAGTGTCAACGTGTAGGTGTCATACTGCAGTGTATGTTGAAGGATCAACGTGTAGGTGTCATACTAGTGTATGTTGAAGTGTCAACGTGTAGGTGTCATACTGCAGTGTATGTTGAAGTATCAACGTGTAGGTGTCATACTGCAGTGTATGTTAAAGTGTCAACGTGTAGGTGTCATACTGCAGTGTACATTGAAGTTTCACCGTGTAGGTGTCATACTACAATGTATGTTGAAGTGTCAACGTGTAGGTGTCATACTGCAGTATATGTTGAAGTATCAACGTGTAGGTGTCATACTGCAGTGTATGTTGAAGTGTGAACATGTAGGTGTCATACTTCAGTGTATGTTGAAGTGTCACCGTGTACGTGTCATACTGCATTGTAGATTGAAGTTTAACCATGTATGTGTCATACTGCAGTGTAGATTGAAGTGTCAACATGTAGGTGTCATACTACAGTGTATGTTGAAGTGTCAACGTGTAGGTGTCATACTGCAGTGTAGATTGAAGTGTCAACGTGTAGGTGTCATACTGCAGTGTAGATTGAAGTGTCAACGTGTATGTGTCATACTGCAGTGTAGATTGAAGTGTCAACATGTAGGTGTCATACTACAGTGCATGTTGAAGTATCAACGTGTAGGTGTCATACTGCAGTGTTTGTTGAAGTTTCAACGTGTAGGTGTCTTACTGCAGTGTATGTTGAAGTGTCAACGTGTAGGTGTCATACTGTAGTGTATGTTGAAGTTTCACCGTGTATGTGTCATATTACAGTGTATGTTGAAGTATCAACGTGTAGTTGTCATGCTGCAGTATATGTTGAAGTGTCAACGTGTAGATGTCATACTATAGTGTATGTTGAAGTGTCAACGTGTAGGTGTCATACTGCAGTGTAGATTGAAGTGTCATCGTGTATGTGTCATACTGCAGTGTAGATTGAAGTGTCAACGTGTAGGTGTCATACTGCAGTGTATGTTGAAGTGTCAACGTGTAGGTGTCATACTGCAGTGTAGATTGAAGTGTCAACGTGTAGGTGTCATACTACAGTGTATGTTGAAGTGTCAATGTGTAGGTGTCATACTGCATTGTAGATTGAAGTTTCACCCTTTAGGTGTCATACTGCAGAATTTTTTACTTCAATGTAGATTAAAGTGTCATCGTGTAGGTGTCATTTAACTGGTGCATACACAGTGTTGTTGAATTTCACGTGTAGGTGTCATACTGCAGTGTATGTTGAAGTTTCAACGTGTAGGTGTCATACTGCAGTGTATGTTGAAGTATCAACGTGTAGGTGTCATACTGCAGTGTATGTTGAAGTATCAACGTGTAGGTGTCATACTGCAGTGTAGTTGAAGTGTCACCGTGTAGGTGTCATACGCAGTGTATGTTAAAGTTCACGGTAGCTGTCATATTACAGTCTATGTTGAGGTATCAACGTGTAGTTGTCATACTGCAGTGTATGTTGAAGTGTCACCGTGTAGATGTCATACGACAGTGTATGTTAAAGTATCAACGTGTAGGTGTCATACTGCAGTGTAGATTGAAGTGTCATCGTGTATGTGTCATACTGCAGTGTAGTTAAGTGTCAACGTGTCGGTGTCATACTGCAGTGTATGTTGAAGTATCAACGTGTAGGTGTCATGCTACAGTGTATGTTGAAGTGTCAACGTGTAGGTGTCATACTGCAGTGTATGTTTAAGTTTCACTGTGTAGGTGTCATACTGCAGTGTATGTTGAAGTGTCAACGTGTAGGTGTCATACTACAGTGTAGATTGAAGTTTCACCGTGTAGGTGTCATACTGCAGTGTATGTTGACGTTTCACCGTGTATGTGTCATACTGCAGTGTATGTTGAAGTATCAACGTGTAGGTGTCATACTGCAGTGTATGTTGAAGTTCAACGTGTAGGTGTCATACTACAGTGTATGTTGAAGTATCAACGTGTAGGTGTCATACTGCAGTGTATGTTGAAGTGTCAACGTGTAGGTGTCATACTGCAGTGTATGTTGAAGTATCAATGTGTAGGTTTCATACTGGAGTGTATGTTGAAGTTTCACCGTTTGGGTGTCATACAACAGTGTATGTTGAAGTTTCACCGTGTAGGTGTCATACTACAGTGTATGTTGAAGTATTAACGTGTAGGTGTCATACTACAGTGTATGTTGAAGTTTCACCGTGTAGATGTCATACAACAGTGTATGTTGAAGTATCAACGTGTAGGTGTCATACTGCAGTGTAGATTGAAGTTTCACCGTGTAGGTGTCATACTACAGTGTATGTTGAAGTGTCAATGTGTAGGTGTCATACTGCAGTGTAGATTGAAGTTTCACTGTTTGGGTGTCATACTACAGTGGGGAGCAGTGGTCCAGTGGTAGGACACGCGGTTCGGGATCGAGGGGTCCCGTGTTCGAGTCCTGCCAAGGACACTGCCAATTTCCTTGAACAAAAAATATATCCCGCATTGTTTCACTTCACCCAGGTGTAAATGGGTACCTGAGAGGGTGGTATAATTCCGTGGCGCCATGGTGTGGGCTGCCATAAGCGGAGTGAAAGACTCCCCAGGGAGATCGATAGATAGATACAAGTAGCCCGATGACCAGGGGTAAAAGCTGTAAAGTCGGTGAACGTGCCCAATGCATGAAACTTAGACTGTAAAATGCATTTATATTATTATTATTACAGTGTATGTTGAAGTGTCAACGTCTAGGTGTCATACTGCAGTGTAGATTTAAGTTTCGCCGTGTAGGTGTCATACTGCAATGTAGATTTTAACGGTCAATGTATAGGTGTTGTACTGCATTTTAGATTGAAGTGTCATCGTGTATGTGTCATACTGCAGTGTGGTTTGTAGTGCCTCCGTGTCGGTGGTTGGCTTTCGGCAGCATAAATATAAAGGATGTTTGAAGTAAATTTGAGGTGTTTTATAGTTTTTATGTTTATAAATGAATACATATCGGCATTATATACAAAATGTACAAATTTATATGGTCCTAGATCAAGGATTAATCATATAAATACGTATGACCCATCACATACACAGTCATACACCCATACATACGTGTAACACATGCACTGACATATTTATCTCCGAGCAGACACACATTCAGCTGGAATTGTAATATGGCATTCCATCCAAAAGTAAGGTAAATATATACTGACCGTTCCGAAACAGCTGTTGGTTGTTTCATGTTTTGATATATCAACACATTTTATTATCGTAATTGAGCAGAATCAGATGATTCGTTTGCAAAATTTGTGGTCAGAATGTTTCCACTCAATTAACTTTGATATAGAAAAAATATTTTACTCTTTATTATACATTTCATAGTTACTACGACTGGCTTTGTTTCTTCTTTTTTCCACTATAAATATTCGGTATACAAAGCTTCTGTCCCAGATTCCTGTCAGACGAGAGCCTTCATATTTTCCCCAAGTGTCATATCTTATTTCTACCAAATACTCAAAGCGGATCGTCAGTGATAACTTTCCCCTAAATCCTTTTCGGTAAATATAAACTGATAGGTTTGAGGAAGTTCCCGTCCAAAGTAAGTGTAAGGGAGAAGAAAATGGCCGCCTAATGTATGTTGACCACATGAATGTGAACAATGACAACCTACCAAACCAAGACGGAGGATTAAGACAAGAAGCATCTGTTTAAACGAGAACTTGTATCAGCCCTCTGATCGATGCTAAAGTACTGTTAAGACTCCAGGTTCGTAGCCACAACTGTCAGAACTCTGTCAAAATTAGGAAAGATGAAGCTCGCAAGAATTTTACAGTCATAAATCAATGGTTTTCATTATCTTCCTGATCAGCGCTACCATTTTGGCAACGGCAAGAAAAGTCGTTGTCAATATAGGAGTAATATTTCATCGTTGTTGGTTATAGGAGCAACGACGAAGGAAGGGATTTCAAACACTGCAGGGGAGAGAGATAAAACGATTTTGCGCTCATAACTCAGAATTGGTGTCTTTGTTTTAAAGTTTAAGTTTTACACGATCATGCATATTGTTTGAATCACCTACGAGCTAAATATTTGACCTTGTCAATCAAAAGAAAAAGATTTGTATGGTGGCTTTTATGAAGGAATGTGTATGCAGTAAAAGAAAATAGTACAAACTGTTGTAAAATACTTAAAAAAAACTTAAACGTCATAAATACATTTTTTAAAATACGAAAAAATTATTGATATTAATTATGCTAACAAAATTAAACAGTTGATTATGTCCTAGAATAATTGAAGGCAGGTGCTTCTAGCTTCGCAACTTGGTCGTAAGGCTGATTTCTCATGCCATATCATGTTTACAGCACATATTCACAATTCCGTATCAAACAGCCATCTTTTATTAAGTTCTTTTTCGTGTGACAAAAAGGGAAAACTTGTAAAACAAAATTTATAAATGATTCTTTTTACAGATTGTGTTGCCATGGGTTTTTATACGCTTTGATTTTCACAAAATTATGATAATATCTACATGAAATCAAGAATCATCAAATGTGCATTTTGTCAATATGTGATCTTGAGGCAATTGGCAATTAGCCTTTCATGTTTCCGTTTTTTCCTTCTTCTTAATGTTTTTGTTGTGTGTTTTTGTATGACTCCCCTGGGCATATTTCTTGTTATAATGTTTCAGATTTTTTTTGTATTCAGATGAAATGAGATACGGTCAAATAAAGATGTTTGGCTAAATTGTTGACGTTTCTAATTACGAGTTGTGTAGCATGTCTACTGCTGGCTTATATATTATGTAAACGATAATCCTACCCCAGGAAGAATTGGGAAATCTAGACTTAAAAATGGTTAGCAATTAAGAATACTAGTAGTAATGGATAACAATTAAGGATGTCTCAGCGGGTTACAACTTACAACTGATTTTAAATTTGGCAAATTTTGTTTTATTTTTATTTTTTTCTCATTTATTCTAAGAAGAATGGTAGAAGAAAGCCCAAATTTTAAGATCCATGTGTTTAGAATATCATTAATGTTATATTTGCCAAAATGTGTGTATCCAAAAAGTTACATTTTAGTGTTGTTTTTTTATGTAAATTTGGCTAAAATTTCAATAAAAAAAATGCAGTATTAGTTAAAAAAAAAAACCTGGCGACGCATGTATTTTTCTAAATTTTCAGAGAGAATTAATTTCAGAAGTTTTACTCTGTAAGAAAAAAGGAAACCTGTCCGTTGATTTTTTTTTTTAAATATATATATATATTTATATATATATAGTTTTGGGGTAGTTTTCGAAAACAAATGAGATTTTATGGCCGCTTTGTATTTTCAATGAATATTTGACAGTATTTTTTATCTGTTACTTAAAGAATATATTATAAGTTACAAATGGTGTTTTCAAGTTTCAAATTTATTGGCAAATCGGCATTACAATATGCCTATGGCCATTCACAAACACATAACTATTAAATATGGCCACGACAGGTTAAGCAAACAAACAAACAATAAGTAATATGAACATACAAACAAACAAACAAAAAATAAGCAATATGAACATACAAACAAACAATAAGCAATATGAACATACAAACAAACAAACAATAATAATAAAATAAACAACACATAAAGTCTACTACATTTTCATATGTTCTAGGTCAGATATATTATTTAACAACTTTAAAGTATTTAATTAATGTAAATTTTAATATAAGTTTAAGAAGCAGCTAATTGATTGAGATTATCATCACTTACTTAAAAGCATTGGATATAAATTAAGATACATTTTGTATTGTTTTGATGTTTTTACTCATTATAAGTGATCTAAACTTAGAAATGGTTGGAAAAGATTATGTTATATTTTTGTTTTAAGTGTGTATAAAGTGGACAGCACATAAAAATGATATTCTGATTCACATCTATTTTGGTTACATACTCTACACACTCTTTCATATCTATCGACACCATCATATCTTCCAGACTCTACCTCAAGACAATGAGCACTCAGACTAAATTTAGTTAAACTGTATTCTATGCCTATCATTTGTAACAATATCAAGATATTTTTCATTAACAAAATTGTGTTTATAATAATCTATTTTACTTTGATTGCATTAAGTATTGTACCATTCTTGTATATATTGATATTTGAGTCTTTTAGTTAAAAGAGGAAAAAACAGCTTTATCGACATTATAACACGTAAACAAATAACCGTATCCAAGATTATCCAATATTTTTTTAAGTGAGCTACACAACAGTTTGTTTTGACTATGAATATTTGTATTGATGTAACTGCTGTGCTGTTGCATAAAAAACATGATGCATTAATGCTTCCGGTTGATTTAAAATGTTTAACCAGTGTTTTAAACATCTCTGTTTACTTAAGACAGAAAGAGGGAACCTACCCAATTCTCCGAGTGCCGCAATATTAGAGGTTTGTTGACGAACACCTAAGATATATTTACAAAATTTATAATGAAGTTTATCTATATCGGGGTAATTGTAGATGCCCCATACTTCTGACCATATAATATTATTGGTGTTACAAGTGCATCAAATAATGAAAGTTTCGTTTTAATATCTAATTTTAGTCTACTAAAAATTGATAAGAGATGATTATATGCTCTCAGTGCTCGATCCTTTAATGTTTTAACAATGTTTGTCATATTTCCAGTGTAATAAAGTTTGACTCCAAGGTAACAAAAAGCATAACAACTTCTATATTTACGTTATTTTCGTCCAAGTAAAGTTGCAACGAGATCTGTGTTTTTCATTAATACAAACTTTGGTTTTATTTCCATTAATTTTAAGACCCCATTTACATGAATATTCATAAACAGCATTTAATTGATTTTGTAAGCGCGTAGGATCAGTAGTAAATAAAGCAATGTCATCATCAAAAAGTAATACAAAATAGATAAAACCTGTAAATCTCTTTCGGTAAAATTATCTATATTATTACAATCTCTAATTTATAAATAAGATAAAAAGTAAAGGAGAAAGCGGTTCGCCTTGTTTTACCCCAATGGAAACATCAAAGTAATCAGAATACGACATTTCGGACAAATTTTTATACAAAATTTAACATCATTATATATATTTTTTATCATATGAATGATTTTACAGCTTATACCAAATTCTATGAGTTTTATCAAAATGGTTTCATGAAGTACAGAATCAAATGCTTTTTCATAATCTATAAATGCACAATAAAGTTTATTTTGTAAAATGACATTTTGAATAATAGTGTGTAATATAAATATACAATCTACGATTATCTCTAAATCCAAACTGTGAAGAATTATAATATTTTCGTTCTCACACCATTAATTTATTCTGTTTCTTAAAGATAATGAAAATATTTTAGCAAAAACATTAACTAAAGTGATACCTCTTCTGTAGTTAGCCGGATCTGATCGATCCCCCTTTTTGAATATTGGGACGATTGCCCCTTTACACCATGACTTCGGGTAAACACCTTTATCAAAAGTAAAATTAAAAATATTCATCAAATATGGGGATATAAATTCCTTAGAATCAAAAGTGGTAAAAATATTTTGAGAATATCAATTTAATACTCTGTTACAGTATTTAGAAAAAAATATTTTCTATTTTTAATAATTTAATACCATGTTGTTGTTGTTGTTGTTGTTTTTGCAACAATATATAGCAAATATTAGCACTATATGAAGTGGAAATGTCAATATATTGGGTGAATATGCCCTCATATTAAGCAGTTGCAACAATATATAGTGTATATTAGCACTATATGAAGTGGAAATGTCAATATATTGGGTGACTATGTCCTCATATTGAGCCATTGCAACAATATATAACGTATATTAGCACTATATGAAGTGAAAATGTCAATATATTGGGTGAATATGCCCTCATATTAAGCCGTTGCAACAATATATAGCGTATATTAGCACTATATGAAGTGGAAATGTCAATATATTGGGTGACTATGTCCTCATATTGAGCCATTGCAACAATATATAGCATATATTAGCACTATATGAAGTGGAAATGTCAATATATTGGGTGACTATGTCCTCATATTGAGCCGTTGCAACAATATATAGCATATATTAGCACTATATGAAGTGGAAATGTCAATATATTGGGTGACTATGTCCTCATATTGAGCCGTTGCAACAATATATAGCATATATTAGCACTATATGAAGTGGAAATGTCAATATAATAAGTTATTAGCACTATATGAAGTGGAAATGTTAATATATTGGGTGACTATGTCCTCATATTGAGCCGTTGCAACAATATATAACGTATATTAGCACTATATGAAGTGAAAATGTCAATATATTGGGTGAATATGCCCTTATATTGAGCCGTAAATAAAAAAATGTTATAGATGGATCCGTAACCCCTATATATTCGTCTTCTATGTTACATATTGGACCCCGATCCGGAACCGGAGGATCCGCCGATTGAACAGTACATACGTAAAATAAACCCACTAAAATCATCCTATCTATATAACGACATTACCACATAGCATGACATAGTCACCCAATATATTGACATAATGCCAAATATACTCTATATATTGTTACATCGGCTCAATATAAGGACATAGTCACCCAATATATTGAAATTTTCACTTCCTATAATGCAAAGTATACTCTATATATTGTTACATCGGCTCAATATAAGGACATAGTCACCCAATATATTGACATTTTCACTTCCTATAATGCAAAGTATACTCTATATATTGTTACATCGGCTCAATATAAGGACATAGTCACCCAATCCAAAATGCAAAATATACTCTATATATTGTTACATCGGCTCAAAATAAGGACATAGTTACCCAATATATTGACATTTTCACTTCATATACTGCCAAATATACTCTTTGAATTGTTGCAACGGCTCCATAAATAAGCGCTCTCATGAACACTTTTCCGGTTCCGTTATGCCCGTTATGCCCTTATATTAAGCCGTAAATAAAAAAAAAGTTATAGATTGATCCGTACCCCTATGTATTCGTCTTCTATGTTACATACTGGACCCCGAACAGGAGGATCCGCCGATTGAACCTGGCCTTTCTTACGGTACATACGTAAAATAAACCCACTAAAATCATCCTATCTATATAACGACATTACCACATAGCATTAAATAGTCACCCAATATATTGACATAAGGCCAAATCTACTTTATATATTGTTGCAACGGCTCCATATAAGGACATAGTCACCCAATATATTGACATTTTCACTTCCTATAATGCAAAATATACTCTATATATTGTTACATCGGCTCCATATAAGGACATAGTTGCCCAATATATTGACATTTTCACTTCATATGATGCCAAATATACTCTATATATTGTTGCAACGGCTCCATAAATAAACGCTCTCACGGACACTTTTCCGGTACCGTTCGTGTTTATCATATGAAACACGCTCATAACGTCATTTTAGGTGATTTTCCCGCCCAAAACTGAAAGAAATAAACGTTACATAAACGTTTTTAATAGTTTATGCAAAAGCTCTAGATCTCTAGATAATTTTTTTTTACACTGGACACGTCATTTTCTCTTTATTTTTTTAGTTGCTTTTATAGAAAACTCATTTTAATTAACCGTTTTTAATATTGTTATTTGAAGAACAATCAATCTTTTCTTGATAGAATGGTATGCAAAACATGATTTTACCTTAGGAAATAATCAATTTATCGATTTTAAACGGAACCCATGGACGTTTATTTGCAAACTGGTACGAATATCGTGCGACGTCTCTTGTACTTATATGCAAATTCTTTAGAAAAATCTGTCCGTCAGAAAAAACAAACAAACGCTGAAACGCCTTTAAAAACTACAACAAGAGGGCAAAGATGGCCCTGAAGACGCTCACCTGAGAAAAAAAAATGGCTTCATTGCCTGTACAAGCTATTATATTATAGCATAGTTGTACTGAATATATAATACATGGGATTATTTTAATTCCACAAACCAAAGAGAACCTGTGGTCAAAATTTGATGTCAAACTTGACTGAGAGATTATGCCTTTAAACATTGTCATGAAACTTCAAAATGATTGCTTAAGAAATGAAGATTCTAGAGTGGAACGATGAGAACTGGCATTTTTTTAAATCAAAAGGTTAATAAATCCTGACCTAATTGGCCGATATCAGCCATAATCGAACTTTGCCAAGAGATGGCTATAAATATTGTCATAAAGTTGGAAGAAGATTGCTTTTAAAGATGCTAGAGTGCAAACAAAGTGAAATTTTTAATATTAGAAGTGTCATAACGCCTGACCTATTTGGCCGATATCTACCATAATCAAACTTAGCTGAGAGATTATGGCTATAAATATTGTCATAAAGTTTGAAAATCATTGCTTAAGAAATGAACATGCTAGAGTGCAAACAAAGTGAAATCTGGTTATTCATTAGAAGCGAAAGCTTCTAAAGTCAGACAGTGGATTTTCTACTTACAATCACATGACCGCCACTTATCCATACATTCGCGTTGAAAAATAGTACCACTGGTTGTGGAAGTCAACATTACAGTTTTGATAAAAGTTAGATATATTGAAGGATTTTGAAAGCATTGGGTATAATCACAATTTCTGTGCAAATAAAACTGTAAAAGAAGCAAGTTTATAATTCAGTGATCATCCGCAGTTTCATTCATTAAACTACCTATAAATAACCTTATTCGTACCACAATTTACAGCCTATGGAATTAGCTCAATTGGTTAGTGGTCGTGAGTTCTAGTCTAGAATTTTTTAATTCTAGTTTTTATGCTTCCATTATTTTGCGTTTGTTAACCCTTTGAATTAAATCATAGACCACAAGACCTTGATATTTAGTAAAAAAAAATCAAAAAAATCGACCTCTCTATTTTTTAATTATTTATAGAGGTCAATTTTTCTAATATGAGGGTCTTGCGCATAGACAGGTTTGGTTATAAGTTAAAAGCAGTAGAAATGAGAGGGGGACAGTATGTTTAATGTAAGCCGTCAATTAAACATTTTGTTTTTAATCTTATTGTTAGAGTCTCAAATGACTGTAGTTCATACTTTATACAATGGTCAAACTTTACTTACCAAGAACAATAACTCTACCTTGCTTCATCTCTATTACATACTTGTATGGCGAAAATTGTGTTTTTCTAGAACATATTATAAAAAAACTATTGAAGGCATGGATATCATTCTTTACACATAGGAAGGATTTGAATTGACGAAGAACAATAAGGTTAACTTGTCCCATTTTCTTGCTTTTCTATTAGAATTATTTCCGTCTGCAGCAAATTCATGAAGCATGAACCACTATTCATTATCCAGTTTTGTTTTTTTTGACAGAGACCAACAAATAAAATAATCTATCTCACCTGCTGTTTTAATAAGATTTAACTTCCCTGATTTTTTACATGCATACCACAAAAAAATTAAAGGGATTGACTTTATAATTCACACATTCGAACTTTCGCTTCTGACAGTGCTCTCAGTGCTTTGATATAATAAAAGGGTCATAACTCCTAACCTTATAGGCCGATATCAGCCATAATCGAGCTCGGCCGAGAAATTATGGATATAAACATTTTCATAATGTTTTAAGATGATTCCTTAAGAAATGAAGATGCTAGAGTGAAAACAAAGTGGAATCTGGCATTTTTTTTAATTTTACAAGGGACATAACTCCCGACCTAATTGGCCGATTTCGAACATGGCCGAGAGATTATGGAAATAAAAATTCTCATAAAGATGATTGCTTCAGAAATGAAGATGCTAAAGTGCTGACTTCTTGCACCCTGAACATTTGGAAAATATGCCTTTAATTATGTTTTTAATAAAGGAATCTTAAAATTTAGGGTTTCCTTTAACATTCTACTAAAAATAAATCAGAAATAAAAAATACCAAAATTAAAATCAGTGGTAATCCGCTGAAACACCCTTAAGGATGGTTAGATTAGGAATTGTTCTGGACATATCATAACATCGTTTATTCGACATAAACTAGCACACGACATATTCATAGCCTACTAAACATACTATGTGCTAAGTATGGTAAAGGTGTAAAAATACTGTGTGTTTACAGAGAAGTACATATGTTGAACTAAAGACTAATAATAATGTTTTTTTTTTTTTTTTTTTTTTTTTTTTTTTTTTTTTTCAAACTTTTATTATCCCCGTCATAGGTGTCAGCAGGTCGGGGAACCATCCTGCAGCCACCTTACATTTCAAAAATACATATATATATTTAGATAATAATGACAGTAATATATACATATATATTATCACTTTTAATTTAATAAAAGTTTGATTTTTTTGTATTGTATAGTTTTGACATGTTGTAATATAAACAAATAACCACTTCATACTTATTAGAATTTGTTAGGAAAATAAACACAACATAATTTAAATTAATAAAAGTTTATAATTGACCAATTTTTAAAAATTTTTTTTAAATATATTTTTAAATTCTAAAAACAAAATATCATATTCATTTCCTAAAATAATTAATTTATTGTTAATTTTTTTTTTGAATTAACAAAGGTTTAATAAAACAACATTCACAAAAAATGTGCATAAGTGTTTCCTCATGATTATGACAAAAGGTACATGAATTACTGGACACAATTTTCATTTTATATAACAATGAATTAGTTGCTAAAATTCTATGTATAATTCTAGTTTGAAACCATTGTATATATGTATCTTTTGTACATCTAAATACATAGCTATTAATTTCATTCCAATTTAAGTCAACATCAGTGAAAATAAGATTCCATTTTAGATGAGAAATAGGTACAGTTTCATTTTTAATCAAAATCTCATATATTGACTTATCATTCATAACAATAAATTTAATGTAACAGTTAATACATGGACTAATAATAATGTTATTAAACATAGCTAGTTAGATTTTTTTAACAGCAATATATGTTTATTTTGACAGTTTGTTGAAACTTGTGCTAGAGTTACATGGCATAAGGAATATGAACTTTTGCATAGATGGCCAGTGACAATAATATTTTGGGAAATATTTTCTTTTAATTGAAAAGTATTTTGGACAAACAAAAAGTAAATGGTATTCGCTTTCTATCACTTGCATATTGCAGTTTCTACAAATTCTTACTTTTTTATGAATATTTAAGTGCCGACCCCTCTCTTTTGCCAAATCATGAGACGGAGTTCTAAATCTAGTGAGCGCGAACAGTATACATTCATTTACTGGTAATTTGTGTGACAGTGAAAACTGATGTCCCGAGGTGGGGTGGTTTAGGGGCGACCGAAGGATAAGGGCAACAATTCAGAATGTCATCCTCGACACCGCGAGGGCAACAGTTTCCACTGATACACAAAATACCAGTAAATTATTATTTTATACCTGATCGATCATTTCAAAGTGTTAAACCAGTAACTGGATAAGTATAATGTTACAAGAATAAATTCCCATTTTAGAATAAAAACATTATTTACACGGATTTTGGACAGCAAATTTAAGAATGAGGGATGTATATCTATACTTTGATAATCTTGTGTAGTTCAAAAAACGTGATTCAAAAGTCAAATGGAATATTAACAATCCAATATCTGATTTCCACGTGATTCTTTGTGAATATTAATCGCGAATTAATTTATTATAGAAAATATGTTTTTATCAAAATGCTATAATCCATCAAAAGCTTAAGTATGTACAAAAAAATATACTGTGACAACAAAGGACGCGAATTTATAAGAAAAGTGATATGATTACTTTTCTTATTTTAATGTTATTCTGCTAATACTGTGTATAGAAGAGGTGCCAGAGTAGAAAAGAATAAAAGCAAATGTAAAGGAGAAAATCAAAAGTGCATTCATATTATATACTGATAACAACATACAACTGAAATCTACACACAAACTACTGATTACTGAATTACGACTAGAAAAAAAAAGAGATAGAAAAGTAACAACACGCACGAAACAAGAGTATGCCATCCATTCGAAGTTTCCATCCAAACACATGTATATGTTGAAGAAGTAATTACCCAAACTAAATGACAAGCTTCGTGAGAAGAACTCAATAAATAGTTCAACTGAGTTACACTTGGCTTCGGCGAGCATTTCCCAATACGCTGTTTGCTGCCGAACAGTGTTACTCGAATAAAGTTTTAATATCGAAAGTTACTGGATTCATCATTTTCATCATAACCTTTCATTACATGTACGTTTTTATCAGTTCATTTTCAACAAGTGGGATAAATTGTTCCTAACATTCCACCATCCGATAAACTTCTGCTCAGTCGTCCAGCGGTCTCCTGTCTGTAACTTTATCACGGTCTGCTTCGTTTTGGTTGGGTATAACAATGGATTTATGGAGTTTGCCTATGTATGTCTCAATTGAATTGAAAAGTTCGCCTCCACAACGGCAATGCGTAGACGTTTATTTTGGATTTTAATGACAATGTTACTTCTTGTACAGACACATTGAATTTCATTCGCAAATCGGAGGCTGAATTGTGTTAAAACTATTCAAAACTTCTGTTTGGATGTTATGAAAATGGTAAATGGTGTTGGATTTATCACAAAGTGCTGCAGGTATATCGATTGGACTCCAGGCACATCTCTGTCTTCCTTACTCACCGGACATAATCTCAGACTTGAATGATTTAAGAATTTTAACATAAATAATATTATTTGATATCATGTGTGGCATTATGACGTCATTATTGGTCATATGTCAATGAAAGTCACAAAGAGTGTCGACAGTGCAAACATTTGCGAAGTGGCTAGCTAAATAATTCAGTAACCAGTGCCAGATTTGTCTTTCCAAAATAATGTGTCATAAAATTATCATTTTCCCTTGAATTATTCAATAGGGACAAAATTTAGTACAAGTAAAGTAGAGCAAGACAGGTTACTTCTTTAAATCAGATGTTATGTGACCTGTCTCTAGCCAAAGTTCTTCAGCCATGTCCATAATTACATTTTACATTTTTACATAAAAGCTTTTAAATATTATTTTGAATTAACGCATTTAAAAATTTAGTCTACACAAGGTTTAAAATTATGAAAAATATTATCCTTTATTTCTAAAATAGGTTTTTGTACTGGAAATATTTTAAACTCTTTATATTTTGTATAACATCAAATAAGATTATTTTACATGTCTGACGTTAATATCATAATATTACATTCCCACTAAAACCGAGTTATAAGAACAGAACAGATATTTTATTTAGACGTGTACAGTCATGGTACATAGTCTTGTTCACATGATAGGTACAATTACAATATTCTGTCACGCAACAAAAGTATAAATTAGAAAGTAATATTGGCATTAGATAACAAGTACAAGCATTAAGACCAGTCGGACGTCGCGACAGAGTTCTTTCCTACTATAAATCTGTATTCTTATATTTTAACATAACAAAGTTATTCGCGCGGTGATATGAAATATGGGCTGTATTTTAACTGCAGCAAGTCATTTCCCATTATATGGTCCATCACAGCACGTATCTCTCAGGAAACTAACTGTATACTGCCTGACCCAAGCCATAAAATAGGATGAATTTTGACAGTTTTGCCATAATACGAATTGTTTATCAATAACTTCTCTTCAATATTTTGGACACGTTAAACTGCACTATGAGGGATAAATTGATGTCTTATCCCGAGCTAAAAACCAAGTATTGCCAAGTTGAGTTCGCTTTCTCCATAGCTCGTTTGGGGCATCTGTGGAATGGTAGTTTTGGTCTGTGAAGCATAATTTGTTCAAGTGACCACAATTGTCCACACAAGCTGTTGTTCAAACAGAGACAGATGATCTACAAGTTCAACTCGGGCGGCTCCCTTGGCACGCCAGTTGATGTGGACATAATGGAGTTATTTTATTATTTGTATTAACTTCTTGTCCCTTTCATAGCGTTCTCTGGACTTGTTTGACTTAAATGACATATTGTGATGCAGAGGAATGGTTTAAAAAACGTTTGTATGGCCTACGAGACAAGCAAAAGGATTACATATGTTCGATGCATTGTACACGAGTTTGAATGTATTGAAACGGTACTTGGAATAACTTTAATATCGAATATTATTTAAACTTGTTTCCTCGATGTTATAGATTCGGGAATTGGAGAAGATTTTTCATTAAGAATGCATAGGCCGTCAGTTCCGTTCACGTGTCTTATTTTGTTGCTTATGTTTGGAAGTAACTCCGGAGACCAACCAGAAGGAATAATGGTGCCAATAGGTAAAATTGTTGACCTTTCTAGTTTAAACTGATTATCATATTGATATTAATTGTACATTTTGATATTTTTGTACATTTGATGTATATACATTAGTATTTCACCATGCATTTTATCAACATCCATACCTAATAAAGAGTTTTATTTTGAGCTGAGGAATACACGGATGATTTAAAAGGTAGTCTGTTACTTATTTGGGTCATTTTTATAAGAATTTATACATTTTGTGACTACCGTTATAATAATAAATGGTACGTATGTATGAATCATGTTTTGTATATTACTAATTGTTATTAACATCAATGTTATGCTTTTCATTCGTTTGAACTTTTTGGGATAAAATAATTTAATTCACAAACCTTAACTCATTTCGCCCTGTAAAACGTCTGGCACACCAGTCGAATACTTTCTTTGGATATCTCAACTGTTTAATAAACTGGAATAAAAATATCAATCAATAAAAAATATAGATGTAAAAGTGCTAATGATAATAATTTCTCGAATATTTTTGAAATACATGTATGTATGCTCAACTGATAAGGCATAACGGTAACCCTTCATTTATTTCAATATTCAAATACTGTATTTACCGACCTTCCTGGTTGAAGTACATGTATTCAAATACATGGGCGTTCTGTTTGGAATGAGCATTTCAAATCCTTTTATTAATACTTGTCAGTTTTCGTCTGTGCCTATTCCGCTGCGTGTAATTAAGCGATTTGTTTCCTCATTACAGTGTATCTGTCCCTGATTCATTAAGTTCTGTCTTATTGTCATCAGTTATTTCACGGATATTGTTGGTTTAGCACCGTAATTACTACAATAATTATTGACATATGCTTTATATGCTTTGATATCAATGTCTCTTTGAAACATTGAGCGAAATAAGACAAATTAAGCATGTAAAAAGATTCTTATACAAGGTTTCTTTTTGTCTTGTATTCAAATTTGATTACTGATTGTAAAAGTTGCCGATTTGAAATCTAAAACGTTTTCTGGGCTAACCACGTCGAACAAGATTTTAAGTATGTTTAAGTTCCCACAGGACTCAAAGAATTGTTGTTGCAGAAACGAAACAATTTAAACAATTTGTCAAAATCATAATCGATTGATTTTCAACCCCTCTCAGTCTACATATTGTCTTAATACTTCCCTATGTAGCTTACTCCTGATTAAGCTAAATGTAGTCATAACACGATTGAATGTAGAACTCTCCTGAAAATAAAACTTAGAGATAAAGTAAGCTTAAACACTTCACCGAGACAAGAAGCTGTAATTTATATGTTTTTATTAACCAAGAACTTCAACAGGCTGATAAGGTTCGTTGTTAATCTTTGCATTTCCATAGAATCGTCTTTCTGTATTGTTTCTAACTTTTGAAAGGCGTACCTACGATATTGGTAATGCGTGCTTATGCTTATCAACTTTTCGGAACAACCCCAAAAGACTATCATGTTTAACTGCATTAAATTTCTGTAGATAATGCTGCGCATTCCCAGTCTACATAACAGTTTGAAATCTTATTATATTCATGCATCATATGCGCTTACATGTATTCAATGATTTCTGTGTGCTTTGTGAATGGTTAGAGGGGACAAACATTTATATGGAAATTGGCATAGAAATCATCTGCTAACTAATATGTAATCGCATGTCATGTTCATTATCTTATTGCGCTAAGCTTTACAAAGCTTTTAGTTTGAAAACAATATTGTATAAATAAAATATAAATATAAATATTGTTTCGAATAGGATTACATTTACCATGGGCTAATGTAATACTGGTCAGTTATTTTCCAATACATTGTAGCCTCTATAATCTGGACACGTTCGGTCACTTTATGGTGATTAATAAACATTCTGTATAAGATTGTTTATAATACTGCATGTGTGTTTTGTTGATTTATACATTAAACAGCGAGTTGATGTATTTATGTAGATGTACCATGAATGTATGTGTAGCGTGTGTTGTTGTTGTTGTTGTTTCATTTATTTATTTATTTATTTTTGGGTTTTAGGGACACTGTTTTCAATTAAATTAAACGTTTGACAATGGCAAAACAACGTCTGAAGTACATCCGGTGTAAATCAATACATCAATACAGGTTGGTCAGACCAGGATACTTCTGTACATTTCAATTGCCACTAAGGACACACAATGTGGTGTAAAGCGGTATAAACTCTTGCTTTTGTCATTGCAGCTGTAAATTTTAATACTTGGTTCAATTTAAAAAAAAATCGTGTTTTAAAAAGGCATTCAGTAAGGGGACAGCTATATATTCGTCAGCAGCAGGATCGTTCTAAACACAATATGTAAGAACTCCTACCCTAGAGTGTACTTACATGTATGACACAGTCCAGTATGATGAAATCAAAGACGTTGTCTTATTTCTTTGAATTTGGCGTGTCGATTAATAGACATTTATGATCGTAATATATATATATATATCTGATATTAATATTAGTGAACAACATTTCTTTTTCATGATAATTATAGCCCGGGAAGGTCAGACAGTACTCACATTGGTGTAAAAACATCTCAAGATTTAAATGTAGACGAGATAGGTATCAAATCTAGATTAGGATTTTTTTTTTCGGCAATGATTTGATTTTAAAACAACAACCTATGCAGGGTCGGTTCAATATTGGGCCTTGATTTTCACAGGATGAAAATTGTGTTCCGCAAAAACATATCCAACTTGTCAGCATGATTTAAAAGATTAATAAAGTTTGTAATCCCAGCTCGATGAAATCTCTTCGTGAAAGAAATTTAATTTTCTGACTTGTCATTTTCAGAGAGTGCTTGGTCTTCCTTGAGTGACAACGGTGTTTTAATTGAAATAAAAACCACATCACGTTCTCCAAATGCTCTTTATGAAATGAAAAGTTCAGCATAAACGCTGTAACTGGCATGGGACGCCGTTCTAAGACAGATGAAGGTTTTATTGTACTCTATTATGTCACAAAGTACTATTGGAAAACCATGGAGAGTCTCCGATTTTACATTTGATTAAACGACTCAAGGTTCTGTCAATATAAGACGGATTAACAAAATGCTACCAGTTTTAGTCCCACATTGACGTTTAAGTCCGTTTAGCTTTATACTATAAAGAGTATTGTTGAAGTATCAACACCATCGGATAGGGATGAACCAGAGAAATTGATGAGAGGGGGCGGGGAGCTATTCAAGTAATGTGTTCGGTCATTATTCCCATTCCTTTTCTACTTAATTTTCTCAATTATATCATGTTCTACATGGGCACTTTAATTATATTATAATCTCCATCCATGGCTTTATAATACTGTGTTCTACATGCGTGTTCTCATTATTCCGTGTTCTACATTGCGTGGTATCATTATTCTGTCTTCTACATGCGTGTTTCTTCTATATACAATGTACAGTTTTTAAATGCGTGTCTTTATTTTACCGTTATCTACATGCGTGCCATCATATCACTGAGTTGTACATATGTTTTTCATTAGGTAACTCTTGTACAAGCAAGTGGAAACAATTTTTTGGTTTAAAAAAAGGAAAAAAAATTTCTATATATATAATTCATTCCTTTGATTATTGTAAAATTCTTTAAAATCATGATGTAAACTTAACCAGTATAGCAGAAAAAAAAACGTACATAGTTATTTTTCTCTTTTACATAACACACTTTATTTCTTGACCTATTTTATGAAATAACGTATCAATTTGAGGGTAATGTAATTTCCTTTCACATTTCTTCATTTGGAGATATTTGAAAACGTAATTTTGCGAGAATTGGTTAATATGCTGCGTGTTTTGTAAGAGTAAGACTAGTTGCCAACCTTTGTTTATAGGTCTTTTGACGTCTCTTTTAAGCTAAAGTCACTGTAATGGTTCCGCACATTCTTGGACCACTTAACCTCTACCAAGATAACCAAGGTATCCCCAATGAAATAGTAGAAAACATTGGTTATCTCCGTGAAAGGCCATGAGGTCCGAAATATAGCGGAACTATGACAGGGACTCTACAAAACGGTGTAGTACATGCGTGTCCCAACGAAACGGTATAGTGCATGCGTGACTCTACATTATGGTGAAGTACATGCGTGTCTCCACAATACGGTGTAGTGCAAGCGTGCCTCTACAATACGGTGTACTACATTCGTGCCCCTCGATACTGGTGTAGTGCATGCGTGACTCTACGATACGGTGTAGTACATGCTGTACCAACAATCCTGGTGTAGTGCATGCGTGACTCTACGATACGGTGTAGTACATGCGTGTACCAACAATACTGGTGTAGTGCATGCGTGACTCTACGATACGGTGTAGTACATGCGTGTACCCACGATACTGATGTAGTACATGCGTGACCCTACGATACTGGTGTAGTACATGAGTGACCCTACGATACTGGTGTAGTACATGAGTGACCCTACGATACTGGTGTAGTACATGAGTGACCCTACGATACGGGTGTAGTACATGAGTGACCCTACGATACGGTGTAGTACATGCGTGACCCTACGATACTGGTGTAGTACATGAGTGACCCTACGATACGGTGTAGTACATGCGTGACCCTACGATACTGGTGTAGTACATGAGTGACCCTACTATACGATGTAGTATATGCGTGACCCTACTATACAGTGTAGTACATCATTAACAAAGTGGGGACCGCCCTGGCCGAGCGATTACAGGCGTGGACTACAAATCTCTCAGCCCCTCACCGCTGTGGGTTCGAATCCCGGTAGGGACTTCGGATTTTTTATGTGAGGAAGCCTTCCAGCTGGCTTGCGGTAGGTCGGTGGTTCTACCCGGGTACCTCTGTGTACTCGGGGTTTTCCTCCACCTGTAATTAGCTGGACGTCGCTATATGATTGAAATACTATCGCATTACAATACAGTACAATTCATTAACAAAGTAACCCATTCTGTTTTGTTTGTAACATTGACTTATTTTTTTATTTTTTTTCAAATCATATTTTAACAAGATCTAATATAATAAAAAATGCACTGTTGTTTTTAAGTTACGCTGTTAAACTTAGTTAAACTTACTAACTGTAGTCTGCTTCTTTTGAAACTTATATTTTAAATTACACATTACTCGCAAAAAATGGATACTGCTCACTCGGCTGGGGTGGGGTGGATTAGTCCAGTTTCAGATATTTGGGAGCCCCGACAAAAAAAAATACTTAACGTATTTCGATAGCATTCATGATAAAGTTATTTGTAATGTCATATACAACAGTAATTGCATTTTAAGTAAAATACTATGTATACAACATATATAGCATTTTAAGTAAATTACTATATATACAACATTTATTAAGAATAAACAACAAAAGGAGGTGTAAGTAAATGAAAAAACGCGGAGAAATGACATGAAGTAGATAAATACCACTAGTTATTGTCTTGGAAAGGTCAGTTGGCGAATTCTGCAATCAGGTTTCAAGAGGTCCCAACCTCATATATATTTTGATTTTGTTAATAAGACCTAACAACAAAAATTTTAATTAATTCGACAGTTAAGAAACACTCTTTTCTTTTAATCAACATTATAAGACAACATTTTTTTTATTTATATTTCCAGTTTTAATCAAGCAGGTGCTTCCAAATAGAACATAATTGTTATGGTTCGTTTCAAAGCAGTTTGTCAGGAAGAACACTGCCATGCATAATGTCATCCAATCTGGAAAGAAAATACTCCTGCTGAAAGCGGTCTAAGTAAAATGTTATTATATCTTTATTAAACTGCTTAAGATAAATATGTTTTATAATATCTATATAAATCCAATGATTCTAAGCTCGGAAGGAGGAATCGATGAGACAAGAGGCGATTTCGTGTTCAGAACTCAGGGAATATCCTTGGGGAGACCAAAAATAGACGATATGAATGTAATAAAAGAATATTGGGATTTGGGTGGAAAACGCATTTCCTTTCTTTTTATTTCGCATCAGTCAGCTTTGTTTTGACTCAGGCTCCTTTCCACTATATGGTACTGTAGCAATCGTATTCAGATCATTGTTAGGAATGTAAACTGATAACAAGATGAACAAGGCGACTGGAACCTTTATCGACTGAAATAGCGTACTTCGGACTTGAAGCACATTGAAGTCAATACTAACACGTTCTACTTACATTTCCTGTAGTACTTTTGTACAATCTAGGAGTTGTTAATGAAGAACGATATATGCGCCGACCATTGTACAGAGTTGGTTGATACATGTGCTACCTCAACAGTAAATGAGAACAAATGCCGTTGTTTTTCAATCTTAGACTATTTAGCATAGCGAGTAGGGAGTAAATTGTGAAATACAGTATATAGCAGCGGAGATTGCTAGGATTAATAATGCCGCTTTACTGATTTTTGTTGTTGTTGTTTTTTCATTTCCCTAATGAATGACTTTTGAAACTCTTTTTATTTTATACATTTAAAGAAAGTATTCTGTGCGATATAAGACATTTCTAACCACAAATTCTAAAAAAATAAATGTGTTGTAGTCTATCTTACCCTGTAATGAAATGCTTTCATAAATTGTGTGGGGTATACGTAGCAAAACTGCTATAAAGTAATCATATTTCCAAGTTTTTTCTCATCAGTTATCATATACCTAAGTGATATATCAAATGGAAAACATATAAAAACATAAGAGAAAACTTGATAAAATGTATATTAATATATTTATGTAGAAAATCTTTATATTACAGTTTCACATTTTCCCCCATTTATCAATTAGCGACACTGCAATTCCTGGTAAAGTACATATTTTTATACAAATTTCTCATTACAAGCAGTTCAAAAATTATTCATATGCTATATCAAACATAAAATAGCACAATTTTATACTGGTTAACCATAAAAATATCAAGTAATAACAGTATGTATTACCTGACCCCCTATTTTTTACTCTCAATAAAAACACAAAATATTAGATATTGACTGCTTCCTAAGTTCTTTCAGGTACAATGTGAGCACAAACTGGAAATAATAATTATAATTATCCTATTAGGTGTCTTTTTTCCATTGTATGATTAATTTAAAATCATTGTTAAGTGAAATAATGAACAGATAATGACATTTTTCGATGGAAAATCCCACATTTTATATATGAAATTTCCCCAGAGACAAAATTCACCATTTTGTTTTGTACATAAACAAATGAACAATAACATTTTTATTTTCTTAATAAAGCATTTAATTTTCAAGTTATTTGTTATTGTTTTTAAGAATTAAAGTCTAATCATTCAATAAAAGTTATCGAAAAGTTTAATACAATAACTATTTGACCGGGTTCGTACAATCTTATTACGAAAGAATTTCTGTTACACTTTTCCGCTTTACATGAATTACTTGTGTTACTGGGGTTATGGTTGATAAAGATACTTTTGCTTTTTAAAATTTGCTTTTTTATAGAGAACTTTCGAAATACCCTCAATTATCACAATTATGCATTTTGACAGATCTAGGAGAATTCCAGAAATGACGTCACCGGAAGTTATTGATAACTATCTATTAAAATGCAAAAATATCGTTCCTTTTATAAAAAAAGAGAAGAAAAACACCTCTCCGAGTTACTTCCGGTATCGTCATTTTTTGGAATTCCCCTAGATCTATCAAAATACATAATTGTGACATCTGGACAGAATATGAATAAATTTGGCAGGGATGATCATTGGTTGAGCTTTCACAAAATTTGCTACAATAAACTTGATCCATGCAGAACCCTGGTTGTCATGGCAACGGAAAGAAAAATATGAAAGCTTTAAAAGCCATCTCCTTCAAAACTACTAGTCATATTTAAAGTGTTTTAGTACAGATGTTCTTTTGGTAACACTCTCAAGTTTGCTAAAATTATTCCGATCCGTAAAAAAAACATGGCCGCCAGGAGCAAGGCTAATTTGCTTAAAATGTTTATAATGAAACCTTTAAACGACATCTCCTCTGAAACCGATGAACAAAATTTGATTAAACTTGGCAGGGATGATCCTTGGGCAAACTTTCAAAAAGTTTGCTACAATAAACTTGATCAATGTAGAACTTTTGTTGCCATGGCAAAGGAAAGAAAAAATATGAAAATTTTAAAAATCATTTCCTTTAAAACTACTGGCCAATTCTTAAAATGTATTAGTACAGATGTTCTTTTGGTAATTCTTTACCAAGATTGCTAAAATTATTCCGATCCGTTAAAATGGCTGTCGGGGGCGGGGCAAATTTGCCCTAAATGTATATGGTGAAACTTTAAACGATATCTCTTCTGAAAATCCTGCACAGAATTTGATTATACTTTGCAGGGATGATCATTTGGTGAACCTTCACAAAATTGCTAAATAAAATTGTTCCATGTAGAACTCTGGTTGCCATAGCAACGAAAAGATAAAAACATTAAAACTTTAAATATCATCTCCTTTAAAAACAACCGGCCAGTTTTCAAAATTATTCCGATCCGTAAATAAAACCTGGCCGCCTGGGGCGGGGCTAATTTGCCTTAAATGTATATAGTGAATATATTAAGACTTCTGCTCCAAAACTACTGGCAAGATTTTAAGATGTTTTTTTGCACAGATGTTCTATGGGTAACCCTCTACCAAGAATGCTAAAATCATTCCGATCCGTAAAACAATATGGCCGCCAGGGGCTGGGCTAATTTTCCTTATATGTATATAGTGAATACTATAGAGACCTGTTCTCCAAAACTGCAGGCCAAATTTCAGAATTTTTGGCACAGGTGTACCTTGGGTTACTTTCTTCGAATACCAAGGCTGATTTAGTATTGGACCACTATCTCCAATTATGGCCCTTGAAGTATAAAGTATGTCATATTAAACTTTATTTACATTTCAGCATCCGCATTTATGAAGCAATCTTGATCAGATGAATACATAATGATTATAAACCAAGGATTATGTTGCCTTGTATGGAAGTTTTGGTCAATAATACTTAAGGTTGCGTTTAGGGTGAGCGATAAAGGGTCATCATTGCCCTCTTGTTTTTGACTTAATTCTCACACAAAAGGCTAATTAGTACATGTTTACACAGGGTATTTTTTCTTATGGCAAACATATTTTATTTTGTAAAATTACTACCAATTTAAAGCTAAACATAAACTAAATAATGAAAAAATCAACCGACCTCGAGGAATCGCGAGACCACTGTATATAGAAAATTTCAAAACTCTTCTATAAAACCAATCGTTAGAATTTATTTTCATTAACCACAAATGGTCAACTCATGACTGTCTACCATGATTGCTAAAATAAAGTTGATCCTTTGTAAAATGAAGCCCTTATGGGTCGGCTTGTTTCCTTATATAGTCCATACAGAAGAATTCAAAATTCTTCTTTTATGAAACCAATGACCAGATTTATTTTCATATAGCACAAATAGTCACCTCATGTCTGTCTACAATAATTGCTAGAATAAAGTTGATCCCATGAAAAACTTGACCCCTAGGGGGTCAGCTAGTTTCCTTATATACTCTATATAGAAAATTTCAAAATTCTTCTTCTATGAAATCAATAGTTAGATTTTTTTATGGCACAAATGGTCACTTTATGGCTGTCTGTCATAATTGCTAAAATAAAGATGATGCCATAAAAACTGAGGCCCCTGGGCGGTCAGATAGTTTCTTTACATAATCTTCTTCTATGAAATAAATGGTTATAATTTAATTTCTTTTGGTCACTTCACCGTTGTTTACTTTTATTCCTAAAATAAATTTGATCCAGTGAGTAATCATTTATACTTACTGTTTTGTTTAAAGAATCATTTTTGTCTGAAAGGTTACCACGTAAAAAGAAAGCTTTTAAATAAGCTTATGTAGTCTGGTGAGCGATTTAGGGCATATGGCCCTCTTGTTAATATTTTGACGATTAGAACCACCGTTATCTCAAGAAGATTTTGGTACCTTTAAAAAAAAGAAAATCTGAAACATGCTATCAAAATACACACTCTCTCTCTCTCTCTCTCTCTCTAAAAATGACATTTCATAGTAGTTATAACTTTAGATGTTCAAATCAAGTATTACTTTAGTTAGTTGTCTTGTGTTGAAGTATTCATTAGTTGACTTAGGGAACTGTTTACCTCATCGAGTCAACGAAATCATAAATGAATAAGAAATCCAGATTGCCGACATATTAAATTGTGCCTTCATTTCTTCACAAGGCGGAACACGATATTGAAATAGACACGAAAAACATGCATTACACAGAAAGAATGTCACATGATACGCATGTCTTCCAACCAAAATGTAGATTATATCATAAGTGAGTCGCTCGCTCCGCCCCTTCTTAATCATTAAGATTCTTACTATAACAAAGTTATTTTTCGATGAAGGAAGGTAATGTTACTTCTTCAAAATCTTGAGATATGGCCCTGAAGTTAGGATTTAAAAACATATTTCGTGCTCAACTCGAGTTTGTCCTCAAAGTTAAATTGTACTAGTCAGTGAAGTTTTTTCAAATTTTGCTATACTTTCTCTGTTCCACCATTAGCCCCTACTAAAATTTACATAAATTCACTATCAAAGTTACTCAATTTGTTTTGATATACATAAAATAAGCAAATCAAGTTTTAGTCTCAAACTAAGTTGAGCTGGAAAAAGTTTTATAAGCTCGGGGCCTAAGTATCTAAAACTGGCGCGACACCGATGATCCTGTTTAAAGCGTAACATTCCTGGATTAGTCGAATGTGTCAGGCTAATGTGACAGCGTGTCATCGAATATCAACACACGGAGACCATGTTTGACACGTCTCGCGCTTATTGACAAGTACAGCTGCAATTTTTCAACATTGTGTGGTGAAAATCCGTTCTGAAATAACACTAATCAGAAATATGATAATTTAGACAACAAATGTACAAAAAATACAAATTTGATAAAAAGAATTTGAGCAATCAATTAATTGTTGCGTGATGCGAATGTATAATTGAAATAAACCTATACTTAATCATTGTTGATTTGAAATGTTCCACTGATGCTGAAGGCTTATTTTGCATTAAATGAAATATAAATCAAATTATGTAAATTAAACATTCTAATACGTATATCAAAAACGTTCACTCTGTATAGTCATGTGAGAATAGCACGCACGAAACAACGGCGCAACCCTGCATAAACCGAGTGTTTTAGTGTATCATTTTTGCCATGAATAAATTGCTTTGTATCCTAACTTAATTGTTACAAACAGGAAGTGAGTGAACACAAGTGCCCCTGGTTAGAGAGGTGTTTTATTAATTCGATTTTATTCAAATGAAGAACTGGGCATGTTTTCATTGATGTCACTTACACTGTACGTTTAATCATCCCCACTTTTCTACACGGAAGTCTTGACATACTTTATCATGGCCAATTTATAATTGCTATATTTACATGTACTTTTGATTTACACGTGACTTCATTTTCAGTTTCAACACACACGTTTCAATGACAGTACTACTTAATCCTTCAAGCTTGAAATATCTTTGTTAGTATTCAGCAGTTATGGTGGCATATTTCTGCCAGCCACTTATCCACAGCCATATATTCACTTAAGATAACTGGATATCTCGCCTTTTTTCAAGTTAGTCAGTTAAATTATGTGGATAACAAGCATTTTTTCACATAATTATCTGGAAATAGGGATGATATCCAGATAAAATAAGTGAATATGTGATTGGCAGTAGTGGGCACTAACAGACAGTTTAGTCCTGTTAAGATACCTAAGAGGATAACACGAAAGTTTTCTACTTGCCAGATACTAACTGGATATGTGACAATTTTTCAGAAAAGTTTCGACATAGCTAAGTGGATAAGTGGCTGGCAGAAATATGCCACCATAAGCAGTACCTAGTTTGCTTATTTTAGTTAATTTAAAGGCTTACAGTTAATAGTTCACTGGTAACTGAATCATCGGCGACAAGTGAATTCTTACAAACAATATATCTAAATTGTTGGTAAAAAAACATGACAAACAATGATGTGCTGAAAGACTTCTCTGGTGTTAAAATATGTAAAGGATATTTGTTCGTTTTCGTTTTTTTTTTTTTTTTTTTTTTTTTGTTGTTGTTGTTTTTTAGCTCACCTGAGCACTTGTGCTTTTGTGATCGCCTTTTATCCGTCGTCCGTCGTGCGTTGTCCGTCGTCAACAATTGCTTGTGAACACCCGAGAGGCCACAGTTTTGGCCAATCTTCATGAAACTTGGTCAGGATATTTGTCTATATGATATCTTGGATGAGTTTGAAAATGGGTCACGTGGGGTCAAAAACTAGGTAATCAGGTAAAATCTTAGAAAAACCTATGGAGCATGGTTGAGGCCACATTTTTGCTCCAATCTTCGTGAAACTTTGTCAGGACGTTTGTCTACATGATATCTTGGATGAGTTTGAAATCGGGTCACATGGGTAAGTCAAACCTTAAAAAAATTTTTTTGGAATTTGTTTACATCAAATCTCGGATGAATTCAAAATTGGGCCACTGGGGTCAAAAAGGGGCCGGGCTTTTAAATTTCCTTTTTCCAAAAAAATGTACTATGAATCCCAGTTGAGTGCAAATTCAGGTAGGATCAAAATCTAGGACACTTAGTCAAATGTTAGAAAAACACTAAAACACTTTAGATGCCACATTTTTTGTCATCATGCCTAACAGAGCAATCAAGCGACACAGGGCCATCTTTGCCCTCTTGTTTTTTTTTGTTTTTGTTTTTTTTGTTGTTGTTTTTTGAGGGGGTGGGGGTATGAATGATGCAATTTTATTTCATCTCACGAGCCTAGAAAATTGTGTTCTCTCGCGAGTGGATAAAACTGTTTTGAAACTATGTGAAATTATCAAATATAAGTAATAAGTAGTGATTATTAAGAAATAATATAACAATTAAGAAGGCAGAAGCTATGGGTAAATAATCACTTAATCAGCATTTGATTAGAATGTTAACTTGACGGTACTTGTTTTATGTATCCAACATTTATTAACACAGTTATGATCATTTAATTTCTTAGTCTAAATAAGTTCTATCCTTGGTTCAGTGAAATTTAAAGCATGAATAATTGTTAATATTTAAAATCCGAAATACGTTCAGTTCGAATTGTTCTTATTACGACTGTCTGTATATTTTACAAAAAATGAAAATCATCAGATATAGATGGTGACAACATGTTATTCTTTGTTGAAAGTGATTTTAATATAGACATAATACACGGATCTTAAGGGTAGAGTAGTAAAGTTTCACCTATTGCCGCACTCAGCTGATTGTACAGACATATATTTGCATACCAATTTACAGAAGTAGACGCCCACTTGTAACATTTGCCGGTACACTCAGTTGTTATTGTTGTTTAACCGACAGCACCTTTGTCTGTCTACAGTAAAATTAGAAATCGGTAATAAGATTTGCATAATTGTTTTCATGTTCGTGCTCTAGCAATTATTGGCTAGCGACAGTTCAAGCTTCTATTGCCCACACCACGTCATAAAATATATGCTGAAGGATAGTACTTTATCATTTATACTTACCCTTTGTTTAAACAGAACAATGATCTTGTGATTTTTTTAGTTTATCTGATGTAATAAAAAGAGTTTACCAAACGTTTCTATTTCCGGTTTTGTTAATTTTGCATTTCGCTAAATTATGCCATAAAGTCTAAATGTGTAAGTCAAAACATGCATTCAAACAAGCGTACAGTACTTCGTTCGGTTGTTTAATTTTAATAGCAACTTCAGGTTTCTAGTCCACTAAGGTTTTATAGGCCTATGCTTAAATAGGATAGGGTTTCCTTACGTTTCCTTACATTGGATAGGGTTTCAAGCAAGGTTATTTATTACATAGGATAGGGTTTCAAGCAAGGTTGTCTTAAAATGGATAGGGTTTCAAGCAAGTTTATTTCTTATATTGGATAGGGATTCAAGCAAGGTTGTCTTAAAATGGATAGGGTTTTAAGCAAGGTTATTCCTTATATTGGATAGGGTTTCAAGAGAGTTTGTCTTAAAATGGATAGGGTTTCAAGCAAGGTTTTTTCTTATATTGGATAGGGTTTCAAGGATATCTAGCTAGGGTTTATCTTACATCGGATAGGGTTTCAAGCAAGGTTGTTTCTAACATTGGATAGGGTTTTAAGCAAGGTTGTTTCTTACATTGAATAGGGTTTCAAGCAAGGTTGATTCTTACATTGCATAGGCTTTCAAGCAAGGATGTTTCTAACATTGCACAGGGTTTCAAGCAAGAATGTTTCTAACATTGTATAGGGTTTCAAGCAAGAATGTTTCTAACATTGCATAGGGTTTCAGGCAAAGCTGTTTCTTTCGTTATATAGGGTTTCAAGCAAAGTTGTTTCTTACATTGAATAAGCTTTCAATCAATGTTGTTTCTTACATTGGATAGGGTTTCAATCAAGGTTGTTTCTTACATTGGATAGGTTTTCAAGCAAGGTTGTTTCTAACATTGGATAGGTTTTTAAGCTGTGATGCTTCTAACATTGGATAAGGTTTCAGACAATGTTATTTCTAACCTTGGATAGGGTTTCAGGCAATGTTGTTTTGAACATTAGACGTCAGACATGGTTGTGTTTGAACCTTAGAGTATTGTCTGAAGCATGCATGTTTGTTTCGAACCTTGAATATGGTTCCAAACAAGGTCCTTTCTGACAATAGATAGGATTTCAGGCAACTGGATTTTGTGTCTGAAACAAAGGTGTTTGAGATTGTTTCGAAACATTGTCTCACCAAGCAAAACGTTTTCTGTTGATGGTCGAAGCAGTTGTTGTTGTTGTTGTTGCTGCTGCTGCTGCTGCTGTTGTTGTTGTTGTTGTTGTTGTTGTTGTTGTTGTGATAGTAGTAGTAGTAGTAGTAGTAGTAGTAGTTTCATTAGTGTCAGACGAGTAAGTTTTCAGCCTCGTACTTATAGCTATACTTGATATGTTTTGTCCTTATTGTGTTACGTAAATCATTCTGTATAACGAAATATTGATTTAATGACAGGTTAGGAAGGCCCCAAGCAAAATTTATATGTTTAACTTGTTTTATACCATTATTTGATCATATCAATTTATTTTATATTTACCGCTCAGGCTGCACGCTAGAATCTGCAAAGTATATATAGAACTTCAAAATAATTGATCAATAACATGGAAGTAAATTACAGTAACTTTGTTCACGTCAGAGTTGTATTCGTTACAGTGACGTTTCAAGTTCTGAGAAATATAATTTATCCATAAGATTATCAATATAAATTATCCATATGATATTAATTATCCATATGATTATAGATATAAAAAATCCATATGATATAACATATCCATATGGTTATAGATATAAATGATCTATATGATATTAATTATCAATATTATTATAAATATTAATAATCCATATGATTTTAGATATAAATTATCCATATAATTATGCGTTTTTATCACCATTGCATCAACTTTTTAAGTCCTTTAAAGCATCAAAGTTGGAGATGTCTTCAACATTATTTTTGTTAAAGAATCTGTAAATCAGAACCCTGGACTTATGATAAACATATTGGGTGGGATTTTTCATTTGCATATATGTATAAATACCACAACATCAATATCATCCGTTTTTAACACGAATGGAATCGGGATTATGTAGCCGATCAACGTTGATATATATATATATATATATATATATATATATATATAGCCAACTTTCCCAAGTGTACCTACATATAGAAACACGTTAAAATACTGAAATTGTATCGCTTACCTACTGGCACAGCACATCTTGGAAGTGATGTCCTATCTGACTGTTTAAAGAAAAAAACATTGAAGATTTCTACATCTGCGCCCTGGTGCTATGGACAACTTCCTTTTATAATTCATAAACAACAAATGCTTCAGTTTGTGAAAACAATATTGGGTGGGTGGCCGGGTGAATATTGCAGCGGGTGACACCAGAAACACTGATAAGTGTCCACGATCTCATGACCACCTCAAAACGTATCATTTGATTTCGTTTACTTTCAAAGTGTACGTCTTAATTGTTAACATTTAATGTCTGATTTGTTTTTGCACCACTAGATTCTACACTATACCAAACTTACCCATTTTCCTCGCGACATGAATTGGACAGGAACGAGCCACTTCCGCCATCCCTCGAAGCCACCAACCCAGTGTAAATTGTCTTGGCTATCAATAACTATGATTTGAAATCAATGTTATACATAGGGTTGGAACAAAATATAATGAAAGCTGACACGATATCGCACCCATAGTCTGCGTTACTAGTATAACTGCTGTGGTTGCATACTGATTGATTTCTTTTTTTTTTCGACGGACGTAATATTTAAAGCTGTATTTCAGACTTTCAAAATAAAATTATTTTATTTATTCCTTGTGCCCTTACAGTAAATAATGTGTATTTTACTCTAAGTTCTTGATAAAACACAATGCAGTTAGATGCAGACACGATCTGTAAAGGGTAAACACATTTCAAAATTGAAGTTTGAAGTAGAGTGGTGTTTAATAACATTATAAATATTCAATTAGTATGAAAGAACTGGCATTTGAACGGAACCTGTTTCAATGTCGACTGCTGTTATTTAAATGTGTTTATGTTTCAATGTCGACTGCTGTTATTTAAATGTGTTTAAGCAATTGCATAAATTTTATGATATTTTACAATGCACGGAAGTCTTTTTTAAGTTTTCCCTGTTTGAATATACCGGAAGTATCTGACAGGTGACATCATCAAAGTGAAATCATCACTTTATTCATAAATCGAAGCAAAACGAGTTTAATATATAAACAGTAAGCAAAAATAACCGTGTCTCGTGAACTAGTTGGTGCCGTATGCAGGTTCCCTCCGTACGAATGTTCTACCTACCCAATCTGAATATGTACAATTAATGGTATCACAGTTCATACTGTTTGAATGACTTTGTGACTCTCCGGTAATGACGAAAAGCGGAAAAAAGAATATGAAGTCCATGAAAAACATTTGTGTTGTCTAAGAAATATATTTTTCTCTGAAAACTATACCTTAGACACACTATTCAAGCGGGTGTTATTTGTGGCCAATATTGTTTTAAGCCATTCACATTTCTTTTTTAAATCGTTATTGGATTTTCTTATCATGAAAGTATCGTATGAAAATTTAAGTATACACAATAAATATGATAATTCTATATGGTGTAAAATGGTCAATAACTTATATGCTACTTAATTAAGTATGACAAATGAGTACTTTTAGATCATGAAAAGCCATGCTGTACAATCGGTCTGAGGCAAATATTGGCACAAAAAAAAGGAATAATTTAACAGGAATAAAATCCACGAGGCACGCACGCATTGTTAATGGTGACAGTGTTTTGTATAGAAGACTCTTTGCTTTTCTATCAACACATTTGAACATGGTACAGTGCTTAGCCAACCTTTTTATGCAATCTATGTCTTTTCCTGTTCCGAAAATGTTTTGAAAGTTTAAAATTCATTTCAAGACATTTGTCTACACATTTACCCCATTTATTGCCTACTTCAGCATTTGGGAGAAACTCTGCTCGCTACATCGTGGCAACTCCAAGAAATCATCCCGTGAACCATATGTTCCTTTCACAGACTTTTACTGCTGCTACCATTTCGTTTCACACCCTTGTAAGTCTATGAACATAAAAAGGAATTGATGTATTTCACCAGATAACGTTCCTTCCCAGAAGCAATTCTGGCTGTCTTAAAACCCTTGTTATTGAACTCGATGAAGCATTGTTGTATTTAAACAAGGGATGACTCCCAAGCGATATTCGGCAAACGTCTACAGCGTAAAATCAATGGTTGAACGCATGCTACCCATTGCAAACAGAATTTTACAACTATCTTATGAAACAGTGACACAGGTTTATAACGAACTGTTCGAAACGTGTTAAAAATTAGATGTTATCAGGAATTTGCAATCGGAGTAATCGTTTGATGTCTAGACTGAACATTTCAGAATGTTTTTTCACGCCATTGTAATTTATTTCATTGTCGGCGGTTCAAAATTTGACATAACACCTCAGATGTTTTAAAATCTCACCCAATGCTTAAAGTGCCACAGTTGTTCGTATTGGAGTCTACGAGATACAAATTAATATGTCATTATATCCAATCTACCTTCGACCATTTTCTGCGAAAAACAATCGCAGCTATTGTTTTCAATATTTGGATTGGTTCCAGTATATTCTCCTTCCAGTGTTTATCTCTTTTAAGGCAAAATAAACACCAAGATGGATACGGAACATTAATAAGACTATTTCTCTCATGATACCACCTTTCCTTCTAGAAGAGTATCACACCATATAGAACTGTGTTTCTGTTTTATATCAATTCAACTTTGGGTGAAAGCCATTTAGAATATCATCGGATCCTGCAATAAAATTTATAAGGGAGTATTTTTCGTAATAGTAGTATGGAAAGACTCAAACAATGTCATCGATAGTCCAATGACATACAATATTGACTTTGTTACATTTCAGACGAATAATTTTGGAATTAAATGACACCTTCATTCACCCAAAAATAGTGGCTTTCATTCTCTATGCTAATTTCTTCAATTTAAATGAAAGGCAAGACAAAGTAAAATGTAAAATGGAGAACACTTTATTCATATTTTCTTGTAGGCTTTTTAGTCTAGTCTTATCGATAGTTGATTTGATTAGGTAATTTGTGATAATCCCTTCATCTCTGATTGAATAGTTGTCCTTAATCAGATCAAAATTAATTCTGGTACATGTACTACCAGCCTCTACGGTATTGGCTCATTATCATGTCCTGTAGTGAAACAGCTGGATGGAATACGGCGCACATAAAAAAGTTG
The DNA here is from genome assembly GCA_021229015.1 of Solen grandis. NCBI lineage: Eukaryota > Metazoa > Mollusca > Bivalvia > Adapedonta > Solenidae > Solen > Solen grandis. The sequence continues at coordinate 14,421 of JAIFHC010000700.1, read as the reverse complement.
GAAGTATTTACATTTGGCCTGGCACATAGTTTCAGGTATAATGTATTGGTCAGGATGAGGGGTCACATAATCTTTCATAGAGACCTAAAACAGGGAGTAGGGAGAAGTTAGTCAAGGTTGACCGTCACACTCGGAGGTCAAATGGTTACTTCATTTTAGTGCTCCACATATAAAGTAATTACATAACCATGCTATGGCTACTTATTAGATTCACGAGGCCCCGGGATGAAATATACATGACCAATGATTGGTACGAGGTTAAGACCTACACATGGTCCACGTCTTAAGTCGATTAGACAGACTGGGCATTATGTAAAATGCAGCCAATTTTACTGTCGTAACATAATTAGTTTGATAGTTATTTTGTATTTTTGCCTATCTTTAAATAAACGTCATTTTGTCAGTGTTGCAACAGTTTAATATTTGCGGTAGATGTACTGGCGTGTAACATGATATACCGTTATAGATTGTTGGTGAGGTGGACGGAGACATTCCTATATTCTCTATAGAAAATATAGACGTAGATTTTTAAGTTTGTATCTGCAATCTGCAAGGCACACAAACACTGGGGTGAAGATCAGCAGCTTTATAGCAGCACTCAAAACCTTTATGTAGTGGACTACTTGCGTGATGATTCATAAATCATAACAAAATCATAACAGACAGTATGTAGAAATTCTGTCTTCTGTAAGTAAAATCATACCGCTGGTTCTGCCGCTGTGTTATTTAAACCGTGTTTTAAAAAAAAATAATCAATCTTCATCTGTGATTTTTTGTGTAAATAGTCACAGCTTCGAGTTCAGGTTGCTTAGTATTATATCATGGGGACAAAATCCAAGTGATATTATCATTGACACTTGAACAAGAAACTTGTGGTTAAATACACACGTCAGATAGTCAGTGATTATTCAGATTTTTTCCCACCCATTCTATTTTCTTGACACGCGGAACTTACAGGTTAAATAACGTTTATATTCATATGCTGTAAATATTCAGTTGACGATAATTTAGAAAAAATTTATACATATTTTAATTTTTTTTTTTCTTTTCTTTTTCAATGTAATTACTGTAAGATGAACATCAGGTGTTATCTCGGCTATTTTTCTTTATTATAAAAGACATCATTTTGTTATGGTATCAACATATATTCATTGATAAAATATTAGAAATTATTTACGCACCACGTGAGCACGTGTGCCTTGATGCGAATTAACAAACAGTTGTTGTTGTTGTTGTTGTTGTTGTTGTTGTTGTTGTTGTTGTTGTTGTTGTTGTTGTTGTTGTTGTTGTTGTTGTTGTTGTTGTTGTTGTTGTTGTTGTTGTTGTTGTTGTTGTTGTTGTTGTTGTAGTAGTAGTAGTAGTAGTAGTAGTAGTAGTAGTAGTAGTAGTAGTAGTAGTAGTAGTAGTAGTAGTAGTAGTAGTAGTAGTAAAGAGAGAAAAATGCGTGTATGGACAAAACAAAACACATCCAATATCAAGATATGAACGTGTTGATGATACAATACGTCTGTTCGTCAATTTGCTTTTGAACTATTTGTCATGTCCTTTCGCTCATTTTCGTTGTGATACAACCATACAATCTGTGAAACAGCTGCATGGTTCATTATTTTTTTCTTTTAAATCATTTAAATTTATTATACATTTGAAGATATAGCGGTCATGACAAGACTGCATTTGGTTCATTTATTTAAACATATGCCATGTATCGATCTACTTGTTCGTTCATATTTCGTTATTTATTTAAACTATTTATTTTCATTACAAAATAATAATCAATTTGCCTGTACATGAGCCAACCCGAGTACCTCTAGGGAAACATTTCGCTCTCCAAACATCACATGATCGCTGAGTCTCAGGTCACTGATTTAAGCCATTGCTAAATTTATGCCCACAATAGTTTGCTGTTTCATGTACGGCTATAATCAGACCGGCGTCTCATTTGGATCATTTCCGTGTCTAGAGGCGTGTGTTAGACTTCGTCTTTCATTCTGGCAATCTATTTTAATAAGAAAAATAACATGCTTTCGATATTGATATGTATTTAGAAAACAGCAATAATGAACATTTTATGTTTTAATAAAATCAAGCGTGATATTATTTATTATATGGTGATTTGTACTTAAAACAAAGTTAATAGAAATATGCATTTTATTTCCGAATACAGCAAAACCTCGCTTTCAGACTACCTCAGAATTAAAACCACCTCGTTTTAAAGACCATTTATTTTTTAACCAAATAATTTAAGTAGCTACTGTTCTGATTTTATTGAAAAAAATCATTATTAGGACAACCTCGCTATTAAGACCACTTTTTGCTGGAACCGATGGTGGTCTTTATTTCGAAGTTTTAGTTATCAGTGCTCAACAACGTCTTTTGAAAAAAAGAAAATCAATAGAATGTATGTTGTTTTATTTTCAAGTGAGTCATATGTGTATACCAGTCCTCAATCGTGACTAGTTTATAACACGGCAAATATCAAAACTAATCTATCTTGTTCGTGTTGCCACAATCTGTTACGTTATTCTATAAAATACCAGGAGTATTTCGATTCCGACATATGTTCTGGGTGTCTAAACGGAGCGGCCCCTCGTTCTGAGATATTAATAGTATCTGTGTGTGTGTATTTGCTTATTTCAATAGTTTCATCCAATAATGTCTTCAAGCCAAAACAAACACATTCAGATACAATAAACATTCAATACATTAACAATGTTTATATTATCGCCTGGGCTGGATCGTGTTTGCAATATTAACATTTGTTTTTATGTCCGTTCCCTGGCTCTTAGCTCCTTGTATATGCCGAAAACTTCAGGTCGCTGTCATATCTCTCTCTCTAGCTGTAGCAGACAAATGGGCAAACATTGCCAGCTCATGGTCCTATGCACGAATTGCACCACACTTCTCCTTTTATTTTCTTCCTGGCGTCTGATGAGACATATATTGAGAAAGGAAGCCAGCAAAGTTATGAAATTGATTTTTGTTTAAGTCTGAAGTTCAATTATTCTTCTTTTCTACACGAAACATATAATTTGGTTTAGTCAAGTGGGCCATAAGGGACCACATGAGTTTAAAACAAAATATCCATATATTCCGGGGTCCATATCAAAACAATAAGCGAGATAAAGATATCCAGTTTGTATATTATAATCGACATGGACATTCTGTCCAATTCATATAGTACTATATTTCGTAGTATATATAATAAGTCATGCTTACATGTGTAACATCTTACCGTATTTGTAGGTGTCGTATTTAAAACAATTAGACAATCATTCCCGAGACTTCATATAATACATTCTAGATATGTTAATACTACTGACTTAAGCTTTAAAATGCTCTACAGGTCGATGGCGAATCTCAAATCCTCTTTAATTGTTTAAGTTGTAGACAATCTCTCTCTCTCTCTCTCTCTCTCTCTCTCTCTCTCTCTTGTGTGTGTGTTTGTCTACACTTTATCTCCAAAGTCTCTAATTTGAATTGGATTAATCGGTCTTCACTCATGACTCGGATGTTCTATCAACCAACGGCTCTTTGTTTTGTTTTAAGCAACAAAATATATATAGAAACTTGTGTCTGCACTTAGTCTCCAAAACCTCGGTGTTGACTTGGATGAATTCGGCATATCTTTTTACATGATTGTCAATTGGCAGATAACAATTCATTCTTCTTATTTAAACAAGAAAACCATCCAGTTGAACAAGGAATCATTTGTGAATCGAACAAAAATTGCTGTTTAATTGGAAGTAAGCATGTGTTATATTTCGAACTGTAAATAGTGGACTTGGTCCTATGTCGCAATGTATAAATAAGCCACATAATATATTGAAAAATCAAGTCCCCCTGTGCCACAGTCGGTTAAGTATTTGGTTGCTTCAAAGAGGCCCTGTGTTCGAAACCCGTAACCGATTTTTAGCTCGTCTGTTTTTCGAGAAAAAAAAACATTCCAGGTATTGTCATCACTCTGGTATCGTCGTAGCCGTTGTCGTGAAAAACTTAAACCTTGACCATAACTTCCAAACTATTAAACCGTTTGTCATCAAACTTTATTCACAATGGCGCTACATTCTCATCAATGACCATAACTCTAAGGTCTATTTTGACCTAATTTATTCCCCGCCCACCTTTAAAAAAGTAACAGGAAAGCTGTGCATCTGCATGCGGTGTTCTTGTTTTTAAAGAAAGTGTGGGTTCTATTACGTTCTTGTCCCCTTCTGTACAAAAATACAATAAATACAAATCGTAATTGGCTAAATTAGTACGCGCGAGCTAAGTTTGTTGTAACATCGAACGTTTATTTTTGTGACAACATGCATTGCGTTTGTAAATATAAATTAATTTTACTCTGATGACAAAAATGATTATTGCACATTTTATAGGTAACATTGTTTTAGATTAAATATATGACAAGACATGTTCTTCTTCTTCTTCTTCTTCTTCTTCTTCTTCTTGCGCAGAATATCTTTTTTTTTAAAGATTTTTCTTGATTATTTTAACATGGTAACGAGCGATACTAGATAACTTGAGAATGCAATTAAGCGAAGCTGTTTAATACGGGGAACGGGGTTTTGAGGGACATCAGCAGCAACAGACATTAAAGTATTACCATAGAGATGGGAATCCAGATAAGATCGACGGGAGAACATATAAGGATTGTGCCTGGAAGCTGTAATTGAAACACCTTTTTATATACTCATCAAGACTCGGTCAGTTTTGACTGACCCTTCACCTAATACTAACTATTCTAATTCCGTAAGGCCGTACCTCTGTTATATTTGATACTAAAAAGTTAAACTGTTGTTGTCTCTGTTGCAGGCGCCATCTTTACCGAAGAAGATGACCAAGCAATGAATGTGTTCCGCTATGCGCAGTCACGTTACAACTCCATTAATACCAATCCATTCGCTATAGTTTCCTACATCGATAAAATCAATGTCAAAGACAGCTTTACTCTTGCTTCTAATTGTAAGTATATTTTCTATTAAATCTGGTGTGAGTGTATACTAAGGTAAACACGTTCATGTAAAATTAGATTAAAACAAAGATCGGAGTCATTTTGTTTTTATCATTATATCTTATTCAAAACTTAATATCAAGCTAGAGATGAGGCTGCCTAGATGATTCCAGTTTATATTTGAATTGTTATATTTGTTGTATTGGTATCGTCCAAGAATTGTGGTGTATTTGAATGTCATACTTAGTTCCACGCCTTTATGGATGCTGACAGATGTAGGAAACGTGCTTTTTTTCTGACGAAGGTCCAGTGAAGTAAGGTCATTGCAGTGAACTATCAGCTATATTGCTTGACCCGCGGTCAACTTGGATGGACAATTCGATACAGTTCAATCTAAAACAGCCACATTATTAAATTGACGATAAAATGCATCATTATCGTGAAAATATCGCTTGATGGGGTTCATTTCCTATCAGACAGTCATGGTAAATCGGTAAAATTGCTAATCACAGAATCCTGAGATTTCAAGGCATTGATTCTTAAACTCTTTCCCATCTAGAATGAGGTGTTTATCTACCAGAACTGCCGCATTCGTTGCCGTTTTTGGTTTTATGATTTAAACATGTAATAAAACTTTTTTTTCTTTCTTTACCAAAGCTTGGTACAGCAACATACAATTTCCTAATATTCTCATATGAGGATGAATAAAAAATATCATATAATTATATTTATCATCAACCAGCAAGTTGTAATTATTTCATGTTTTCTAATATATTTTAATTAAATATAGACGTACCGCAAACAATAATTCATATTCTGTTTATTTCGAAAAGCTATTATAGTTTTTACATGCATAAGTATATGCAGTTACGGTATTTTTAAACACAATTTGGGAACAAAGAGTCCACTTTTTGTGACCTGAAAAAATGACCTTCATTTATTTGAAAGTCATGTTTTCGATTTTCACTTATGTTCTATCTGTTATATTAACTAACAATATAGAAAAAATGCCTATCAAAAGAAAATAAATGCTATAAGGTCGCATCAATTTTATAATGATCGTTACGTTGTTTACTCGTATTTTGGGGTTGTGCGCTGCAGACTTTTTATCAAGTGAGGCTTTGGGGGCATCATCGCAACACTGTGAAATATGTGTGTCAAAACAAACTGCTGCTGGAAATTTCCCTCAAGACGTCTCATCTATACGTTCGCCTTAGCCGCAGCTGCTTAGTAGAAACCTTAATGTCTGATTAAAATGTTTCCCCCGCACCTCCAAGCTTGGTTTTTAACAACATTCCCTGAACGTCTGATCCAAGACAAACTACAGTTTATTGCCCAGTGCTGGGCGTGTTAGTTTGACCGATGTTCAAGAACGGGAAAATGTAGTCAAAACCAGTTGTTTGGTGAAATAAATAAGGAGTAATGTACGATTTATTATATGGTGCCTCAGAGTTTGTCACTTTTTGTTCCTCTTGCAGCTGGAGACTGTATGGGAAGTCTAGCACATAATTGATTTTACACGCAGTTAGGTTACATACTCGTGTTCCTAAGACCCTAACCGTAGCCTCAATATGGCGGAATTATTACAGAGTCAATGATTGAGGTTGTGATATGTTGATAAATAAGAGAGATGTTAAATGAATGATGATGTGCACGCAAAATTGTTTACCGCATTATGACGGAACCGGTTCGACTGGTTTTGTGCTCTATCATTACCAACACTAATATTGTACCGTAGTACCTTGAACTGTTATAACCATTTGTTTTCCATCATTAAAGTCGGGAATCAATATACTAATATGCTCAGATATGGAAATATTTAAGCGTTTCTTTTTTCCATTCCTATTTATCAATCTGATATATTTCTTTTTTTACTTTGTCTCAGCCACATGATACTTGTCTATCATCTGTCAGTGCAAGTTTCATGGCGCGTGTTTAAGCGTGTCTGCAATTATAAACACATTGCGCAGTTAATCGCATATTGCATTAAATTGGTCACGAGGTATGTCAGTTATCTAGTCCAGGCTGGACGAATCTTTTCTTTGTTTAAAAGATACATGGGTATATTCGAATTTGGGCTTTCTTTGAGAATAGACCTCTGTTTTAAGGATTTCTTAACAAAACCTTTTAACGAAGAAGATTATAGACAAAACAATAGTTTAAGATTAGGCGCTATATATACTGTTATTTCACTGACATTTGATATTTCACTGAATAGCTATCTTTACCGTGACAATTCAATATTATTGTGTTTTCAGCTGCTATATATCTTTGTTATCATTACCATAGAAAAGTTTAACTTAGAAATTGAATCCCATTAACCATAACGGTCTTCGTCATCATTGGGTGCGGGCTTCAGAACTACCTCGACACCAGAATTAATTTGATACCAAAAAGTCATCATTCAAACAATGATAACGACATATAAACTGTTATTTCACCGCCAGAGTATATTTTAAGCACTGTTCTTATCCTTGCATTGACGATCGAGCACAAGTTTCATCTACTAAATGAAGTCTATATACGCAGTGAAATATATTGCTGAAAAGCATATTCATGTTTTCATAGGAAAGTGATAATTGCATTTCCATTGAGAGTATATTATCATTGAATATGTCAAAGTGTAGGCGTCAGTTCTTTCTAGGCAGCAGTAGCAATTTGATATCTGTCTTTTCAATTTGAAACTATTTGGAAAATATTAATGGTATGATCGACTATTCATTTTTAATTTCTAGAAATATTCGGTGAATTAAATGATAAGTATCAAGGCTTAAAAAAGATCATTTCTCAGTGAAAGTGAATCTGGTATATGACCGTACCTCTGAGATACATAATGTATTTATACTTACTGCGGTAAAGATGGCAATTTTTCATTTATCACAAAGTCTGTATTTAACTCATTTTCTCAAATGCACTTTCCTGTTGTTTTGACTGATTCAATTCTAAGCACATGAATGAAGTACAACGTATGTACATATATATGCTGTAAAGTATATAATAAATCCACCTATATTTGCAGTATGCGACAGGATGGCAAGCGGCGTATTTCTGTTTTATGGTGTCAAAGACCTGATGTCCCTGGATATAGTCCAATCCATTACGAGAACCTTTCACATGCCCTACCTGTCCCCCAGTACTTCCAAATTGACAGAAAACACCGAGCCAAGCTACGAAGTCCACATGAAGCCAGATTTTAGCCGAGCCATAATCGACATGATAATATATTACCGTTGGACCAGGGTGTTATATGTTTATGATTCTGATGAAGGTAAATATTGCAATAATTAACGTACATGGTAGTCTTGGTGGGTCTGTTTGATACTGTAGTATGAGTAATTACATGTAACTATTTATCGTAGGACTTTCTGTCCTAGTAAGCAATATTGCAATACTCAAGAATTCGCTGCGCTTCATTTTTCAGCAAATCGATTTCAAATTAGCCGTTTGCTCTGTGATGGTAAAGGTTTAAGTAATGATTCTTTAAATTCTGCCTGACAGAGGTGCATAATTTGTCGGATATCCGAAGGAAGAATTCAATATATACAGATTTATGTGCCAGTCACATGCCAGAAAATGTACATCCGACCGAAGATTTTTTTTCACATTACAAATGCAAAGCTCACTTATCAAGCTGGTTCCAAGTATTTAATCATTGGTTTACAAACTTCGGAATACAAACTGATAAACACTTTTCCATCCAAACTGATTAATGCATTTCCTTGTAAATCTTCGTTCAGCAGGAACTAGTAGTATTGTAATTGTAGCATCGAATCTCTATAATCCTTGGGATATTATGTGTTTGGTAACTTGTACATCTGTAGCGTTGTCCATCACTTCTATAAAATCTGATTTAGACAATTGGTATTATTTTATTCGTGTGATTTTAAAGAAGAATGATCACGTGGTCCCAATTTCAGGATTAGCAAGTTTTGATTGAAGCGAACTCAAGACAAAACATTTTTTGCTCAACTAATCAACCATGGGTGTTTCGGGTCATATTTTAATTAGAACTCTATGTTGCGCATTTACGTGCGAATCCTTAGTGTGCAGTTGTAAATGATATATCTAAATAAGGATACATTGATTCACTACAGTAAATGATATGTCTAAATAAGGCTACATTGATTCACTACAGTAAATGATATATCTAAATAAGGCTACATTGATTCACTACAGTAAATGATATATCTAAATAAGGCTACATTGATTCACTACAGTAAATGATATGTCTAAATAAGGCTACATTGATTCACTACAGTAAATGATATATCTAAATAAGGCTACATTGATTCACTACAGTAAATGAAATATCTAAATAAGGCTACATTGATTCACTACAGTAAATGATATATCTAAATAAGGCTACATTGATTCACTACAGTAAATGATATATCTAAATAAGGCTACATTGATTCACTACAGTAAATGATATGTCTAAATAAGGCTACATTGATTCACTACAGTAAATGATATATCTAAATAAGGCTACATTGATTCACTACAGTAAATGATATGTCTAAATAAGGCTACATTGATTCACTACAGTAAATGATATGTCTAAATAAGGCTACATGGATTCACTACAGTAAATGATATGTCTAAATAAGGCTACATTGATTCACTACAGTAAATGATATTCTAAATAAGGCTACATTGATTCACTACAGTAAATGATATGTCTAAATAAGGCTACATGGATTCACTACAGTAAATGATATGTCTAAATAAGGCTACATTGATTCATTACAGTAAATAGTTTATAGTTTAGTTGTCGGACAGTATCAGATGCGTATTTTGACAAAGTTAAGAAGACGCATTTAAATCTTTACGTGCCAAGGACTTTTTATCATTTAATGATTCTCTAATATATCCAATATTGAAACTTTATTAATCGACAAAATATAAGATAAAAAGACTTATTCTCCATCTTTATAAAATACTACAGTTACATGATGCATATCATCCACACGGTTATGTTTATTTATTTTTATTTTTTTTGGCACATGAATAGAATTCAGAGGTCATATAAGGCATTGTAACAGCATTTTACTCTTGGTGCATTACTTCCTTTAATATATTTCTTCATAACCGCATGTTACATATATTGTATAAGGTACGTATTTTGTATGTATCGAAATTGGAATGAATAAATTATGCACTGAACATATTTAGAAGAGAATGACTTTTATCTGGAAGAGAGACACTTCTCCCGCATCAATGCAAGTGCATAGTATCAACAAAAGACAAAAGTATCTCTAGTACCTTTCGTTTTTAACATTTTGGCAAATGCCAAAACTGAAGGAAATGCTAAATAGAACCCGACATTTATTGTCCCACAATTCACTTCCCTACCACAAATGCAATTTGATGAAAACAAAGCAAGTTGTATGCCATTCCTTTATCAAATTTTCAAATTTTGTCAAGATTTCTCAATTGGTTTTGTTCGATACCTACCTTAGGATAGTTGATTTTTTTTCCAAACATTCAAGTCTATACATTTTGTAATGTACTACACTTTGGGAATTCACAAAATGATATATCTAACTGTGATTACAAAGAAGAACCTCGTGGTTTGATACTTCAATATACATCAAGTGACCACTGTAATACAAGAGATATATTCATATGTCATATTAATTAAACCATTGCATTTTAAAGGCTCATACTCTGGAAAAATAATGTATTTTTATAAACGATAACTCGCCAAATAGCAGCCATTTATCAGGCACATCGCAATAACATCGCATTCTCGTACAACAATTTACATCCTGGTCTCGAATCAGTGTTTCCACTCCTAATATAAGTGTTTCGGTACAGAGGCTTGTAACTTGTTTATATTATATAGTCCTTATGTAAGTGTTTCGGTACAAATACTTGTAACTTGTTTATATTATATACTCCTTATGTAAGTGTTTCGGTACAAATACTTGTAACTTGTTTATATTATATATTCCTTATGTAAGTGTTTCGGTACAAATACTTGTAACTTGTTTATATTATATATTCCTTATGTAAGTGTTTCGGTACAAATACTTGTAACTTGTTTATATTATATAGTCCTTATGTAAGTGTTTCGGTACAGATGCTTGTAACTTGTTATATTATATAGTCCTTATGTAAGTGTTTCGTTACAGATACTTGTAACATGTTTATATCATATATTCACGAAAGCTTATTCAATAGATAATCTGGTATATAAAAAAAATAATAAAAATAGTAAGAAATAAAAGTTGTGTCAACGATAAATATTTTATAATTGCACAATACATAGAAATTACCTGTATGCAGAACAACATGAGAGGAAATCAGAAACGTTTACCATCTGTAACTTGAGCAATAAATCAAATAATATAGGTGGGTCATCTTTTGTTTGTTCTTCCCTTAAATGCTGAGCGCCAAGCAAGGGAGTTATAACTACCATTTATTAACTTAATGAGTCGCTAAACGATAATCAATACATAGCTCCCGTGTGATGGCATAGGCACTGATAAGACACTTTTGGGGAGCCATTTTGTATGGCCTTAGTTAATGCAGGTTGAAATTTAAGAATACTGGTTGTCTTTAAATCACTAAAGTGTGCTTTTGTTTTTCAATCTATACTTTTGCAATCAATGTCAAATTGAAAGGTTTTAATTAATCATTGCAATATGAAAATAATATGTTTATAAGTTTAGAACCAAACCAAAAGTCTAACCAAAAACGTTACACCTTTTTATTTTATTTTATTTTGCATGTATCCATATAAGAAATGTTTTATGCTAAAAACATTAAAAATATGAATTTTAAGAGTTTTTAATGGTGTTTACATTTTGATTTTTGGAGAGAAAAAAAAATGAAAATATTGTGCTCCTATATAATTCATACAAATATACATTGAATTTACCAATAAAAATGGGATATTCACTGATGTGGACACTATGTAGACCAATTCACTCCGAAAAAAGACTTAAACGTATGTAAATTAACGAACACTTTCCGAACACCGAATATACCAGCTGGTGTGAAATTTTATCAATTGTTCGACACATAATATTTTCCCCATTAACAGATTGGTCAGTTTAAATCAACGAATTATTCTGGGTATTGCCGGTAAAATGGTCTAAAGCAAATATTTTAGTAAAAAGGATATGGCATATTTTTTAGAGTTTCTTTTTTTCTAAACAAAAGAGATTTTTTTTATTGTCCGAACTTTAGATAAAAAAAACCAGTAGTCTAAGAACCGAGCCGAAAAGTTTGTTTACATTTTGCATATAGGTGTTTCTTTAGAAACACAGCACAACAGTATTGTTTATTTTTTTATTCATTAGGCTCCCACTACCTTAAGTTCCTAAACGGTATATCATCAGTGCTTGGCGCTCATAAGGGTAGTCCCCAGACAAATTGATAAGTGGTAAGGATTGGTGTAGTTTGATTGCTTACGGCATGACTTCGCAGTACACAGTAGGGCGTGAAAACTAAACAAACAAAGCAGTGGCTTTTAGACTCAAGCACATTTTACATTAATACAATTTCTATTTTCTAGGTCTCTCACATATACAACTTGTTTTGAGGGAGTTACGAGAAGAAAGCGAACACAGCTTTGGCCATGTTTACGTTGCTGTCACCGCCAGACGGATATACAATGTCACGCATGCGCATGATGAATTACGGAAACTTGACAGAATATATAATGAACCATTCTCTACCAAGGTGATTGTGTTTGACCTATCTACAGAGGCAGCTTATCGACATATACTGAGGCAGGTGAGTTGTCGGAATGAAACTCGCATGATTCTGAGGTACCTTGTTCAAGTTCTAGCCAGGCTCCCCATAACGAAGCGCTCATTCTGTTACACTATACATCACCCGTAGGATTATTTGAAGCCGCGTCACTATTCGCAGCCCCAATAGCTAGTTGGAATTTTTGGAAATGTCCGTACTTACTGCACATAGACAAACCTTTACTAACTTCATCTCCAACTGAAGAGTACTCATTCATGTAAGCAGCATTTTGACTGGTCGACATACCTCTTATGAATATCCTTATAACTATTAAATGCTAGCCAGGTATCCCCCGGCTGACAGATGTAATAGAAAAACAGGACCTTTACATGTTTTAACAATCTAAACTCCAACATATAAGGTCATCATTTGGGACTCGAATTTGTCTTAGATATGGTCATCAGGTTGAATTAAAGAACAGATCATTGGATGGGTCCTGAAACAATGATCTCATTTGTAAGGTGGCCATAATAATGAGGTAGTCTTGGCATGAGGTTTATCAATATCTCGAAATGGTGTTTAAGAAAAATGCATACACTGTCTCCTCATTTGGGAAGGACTTACAGCATTCTTCCTGGGAACAAAACCGGTCAGAAGATAAACTTTCAAGTTAAGATTTTAATTTCAAAGTTAGATATTCATTTATAACAAACCAACGTACGAGTTTGTGAAACATTTACCCTATATATTGAACCTAATTTATTTAGGATATTTCAACAAAGCAAGTGAATATATTACTGATAGAGAACTGCGTGTCGTGGAAATAAAAGGGATCATAGATGTATAGATCATAGATGTATCATCTTGACAGTGTGGAATGTGTTACACTTGTCACTTTATATTAAGCCACAGATCAATGCATTATTTGAGGGGAGAATCGCAATCTATTCAGTGTAACACCAGGTGTTGAACATGGCAGACATGTAAATCACATTTGGTAGTTGAACCAACTTAAACATAAATGCCATTTAAAGTAATGTTCAATCTACATGCTCATGTGTTATTATTCTCGTATAATAAAGTATAACAAAGTCCCTATATATTAGCGCTTGTCTGAAGAGTAATTTTCACGCCATTTTCTCATATACTGTGGCCGCGATCAACGGTCGACTGTTGTAAGTTAATATTCTGCTGTCACCGTTGGGAAGGGCTCCATCATAACCCGCTCTAATGAAATTCCTCATGAACGTCAGAGTGAAGAATACAAACAAGGCTTTGTCAGGATAAACGTCGAGTCAAATTTGTCCCTGTATGTCTGAAGTCCAACAAAGTTATCTACTGTGAGCTGCTCTGGTCCCACCGTGCAGCGTCTTCGCCATCTTCCCTCATTCAACAAGCTGGCGCACGCCCGGTCAATAGATTGCCCCAAATTGTTCATGAGTTATTACTTTGTGCTGCCATAAAATTGATTCCATCGTCTTTACGGTCTGTGGATTCGAAACAGACTCCCCCTGTGGGGCACATAAGCACGAACAAGCATGGTTATCCTTTTTTGGATAATTGACATTCCTGATACACTAGCTACAAAATGCACGCGGACTCTAAAGAGGATGAGTGGCCCCAGGCTTGGGTTTCCATCCCTTACATGTGCCAGCTAAATAAGACGAAGATGAGTAAAGGAAATGTAAATTAACGGTTTAAATATAAGACTACATACTTGTGCTGTGGCATCTGTTAGCATATCATAAAGTTCCCATTGTCTCCTCACA